>JAOTRH010195072.1:0-11477 GCA_034768845.1 Heliamphora exappendiculata
TATATAAAAGAGGCAGAGAAGATTTTTGACAGATGATTCGGTGCCGGAGTTTGAACAGGCAACATGTTTACGCTTGTCTTGCTCGCCAGAGACGTCGAAATAACACGGTCGTTAATGCAGCTTTTAAAAAATGGTTTTGACAGTTGGAAACTAGGGTTTCAACAGTTTGATCCCCAAAGATTAGTAGAATATATATATACACACATCATAGTGGGTGGTGTGGCTCGAGAAATGATAATGGAGGATTAGTTAAATATTCATAATGGCTCTCTCAATCTCTATCTGTTTGTTTTGGTTCCTAGTGCTTGCAAAATAAAATAAAAAATAAAAAATAAAAAAACAAAACAAACGTCTGTGATGATGACTTGGAGAGGCTCCACCTGGGTACTCTCTTCCGGCAGAACCTTCAATTTTGACCCGTAAAAACTGAGATCTCTTATTCAAAAGGATAATTAGAAAAATAGTTTTTCTATTAATTCAGAAAAATACTTAAATTTTAAAATAAACAATTTAGATACAAATTTTTAAGTACATGAAGGGTATTGGGCATTCACTGCAGCTAAAACAATCACTAAAGCTATGAACTCAAAAACAAAACTCAAAAAAATCCTAAAAAATGATTTAAATAGTTAAAATTTATATTTAATAGTACGTGGAACACATTTCAATGAATTTCAACTATTCAAATTACTTTCTTAATATTTTTTTGAGTTTTGTTTCTGAGTTCATAGTATTACTGCTAAAACAATTTAGTTCTTAAACATATTTTTATAATCAATTAAATCATGTGTAGAGATTGCCGAGTTTCATCCATATGAAAAATGAAGTTAATAAGATATTTTGTAGCTATTTGATCATATAACATTTGTCTACGAGAGACATAATTTATCACCTTGATTCAAAAATCCAAAGTGTCTCTAACCTTACAAATAATTTTTGATTATTTTTATAGAAGTGAAAATATATATTTTTTAAAACTAAAGAGTTAAGCAAATGTTATCTGATGAAAAATTTAAAGACATCAAATTAACTTTATTTTTTATTCTCGATAACAAACTCAGTAACTTTTATATATAAATTAATCTAATTATAAAATTATATTCAAAAATTAAATTATTTAAACAGCACCAACCCCAGATTCCATTATTACCTTCTCGTTACATGAATTTCGGGTCGGCGACATAATCAAAAGCTTGACCATTTACTACTGATACCTTATATATAAGGACCTACATGGACCTATTTATGACACCCAACCGTTTATTTTAGGGTGTTTCTAAGTTCACATTCGAAAAAAAAACGAATAATATAATTATTCAATACTCTTGAAGTAATGTTCTATTTAAATCACTGAATAACACATCTTCACATATTAAATAAAATAATAATAAAAAAGTGATAGGTCCCAATAAACATACCAATAAATATGAAGTTGGAACACCATCTAGACTTAATCCAAGAGTATTAAATATTTGCTCAAAAAAAACTCTCCAAATATCTTTTGAATGCACTAACCTCAACATGCGGACTTCCCCCCGTTTCCTTTTGCATTATTGGCTTGTTTGGCTTTCACTTAAAATAATTTTTTTAGTTTTTTTGCTTAAAATTGTAGATGTCAATTCTCAAATTGTAACTTTTCTTTTGGTATATATATTTTTACTAATTTAGCTTTGTGCACACGGTCATTGGTTCCAATAATAAACTGCCAAGTTTTTTTTATCTAATCCTTATTCTCTCTTCGTTTGTCTTGTGCAGTTATTTATAAATTTCACATCTTTTATATTTATATATTTATTTCCTCATAAAAAGACCCAACAAGCTTAAAGTAGAAAAAATTTAATTTTAAACTAAGTTATCAAACAAAGCCTATAACTAACAAAAAGTACATACCTTTTGTTAGTTATAGGTATATACCTTTTGTTTGTCCAAAAAGGTATATACCTTCTTGGTTTGGATGGGCTACAGCTGCTGCATGAGGGTTGGGGTTTGGCAGAGGAAAGAGAGAGAACTGAGTGAAGAGGAGAAATTATTGAGTGAGCAATGTTTTTTGTTTTAAATATTAAATGATATATTTTACATTTTCAGTAAAATACTAGTAAAAATAAAAAAACTCACTAAATACACCAATAATTATAAAATAAAAACATTATTGTATTTGTTAGAGAATCAATGTCACATTGTTTGGTTGTGAAATGTGTGATCAATTAATATAATATTAAGACTTCTCCAACAAACAACTTAAATTTTTAGATTAAATATGAAAATTTTACATCGAAACAGAACGGTACCATTCCACCTAGGTTTAAAAAAAGTTCGCATCCCATTATGACAAGCCCAAGAAAGGGGATGTTAGAAAATTAAACCCACATTGCTTGGTATATACATGGTAATCACTTAATATAAGTTGTGACCTTGAAACAAAATAGGTATTGTGTTTTGAATCTTACACTCTTTTGTCATTGGTTTATATATATATATATGATCAAATCATAATCCTAATCAAATCATAAAAATCATAAATTAAATAACAAGTAATCATCATCTTGCTCATGATTATCAAATAAATTATAATCAAATTATATCAAGATAATGATAATACACCTCCCTCAAAAGAAAGTGAAATCTAATGCCAAGGCAAATTCTTTGTCATGAATTCAACCACTTGATCCTTGGATGAGATAAAACGGATGGTAATAAAGACAAAATTGATAGTGAGATAGGTGACACCCAAGTTGTCACAACAAAGTATTGGAACACGTAAAAGGGTTAACCCATCAAGTTTAAAAAATAAAGATTGAAACGAAAAGATTTATCTACAACATTAGCTAATACTTTATATTTAAATTTTATAGATGACAGTGTAACCGTGTGTTATTTGCATAAACACCAAATAAAATAAAATTGTTGCCAATAAAATTTATAAAGCCACACGTAGATCATCGACGATTCTATCTAAATAGATTAAGTTTTAAATTTGATACAAAATTTTTATAGCACTTAAGAGATATAATAAGAATTAATTACACATTATTTAGATATAAAATTAATTATAAGTCAATACAATGTCAAAAACTTCTCCACTCTATCTAATAACTTAAAATTTTAAATTTAACATTACATTTCTATTATACTTAAATAAATATTAAATAATTTGAACTGAAGAGATGACAAAATAGATATGAGTGAATTTGGTTATGTACTTGAGGATTGAGTAGGGGAGACGTATTTGGGAGGCTAAGGAGCTGTCATTTCTCTCTTTGTTTTTTCTTTTCTATATTTTATTTAATTTTGGGGTTTTGTACGCTAAGCGCCGGACACTCGGGTGTGTCCCTGGCTCAGCCATATACACAAGATTATGCACCAAGTTGGGACCAAAGAACCGTGCTGTGACTGTGCCTTGTTTGAGATGATTTTGGAAATAAATATTTATGATTGAAATTTGACGAATTTGTTATTAATATAAAATTTTAGATTAATCTGATACATATTATTACGTTATTGAGTAATATTTATTTAATAATTTTTTTAAAAAAATTATAATTTTTATTTATTTATTTATAAAATAATATTAAAAAATATTATTTAATTATTTAACCACAAATATCAAATTAATTTAAATTTTTATATAAATAATAAATTTAATAAATTTTATGTAATAAATAAATTTCATCATAAAAATTTATTAATAAACTCGCTCCTAATAAGACTTAATATCGTACTATCCTTATTAGGCGCTGGCCCTCAACTCTGTCGACGTGCCCCTAGCTGTCCATCTCTGTCTCTCTCTGAAATGACCATTCAGAATCACGTAATTATCTACTTGTCATGATTCAAGAGACAAGCATTTGACTAAAGTCTGCAGAATTATTGTAGAATCACAACCGTCCAATTTTTTGTATTTTAAATATAGTGTTTGAAAAGGTCACAACCGTCCAATTATATTATTTTAAATATAATGATGGAGAATATTACAGCTTATAAATTATAACTTATAAAAAAAATTATAAGTGTTTGATAAAAATTATAATTTATAATTAAAATAAAAAACAAATTAAAAATTATAACATAAATTATAAATATTTTAAAAAATTATAATTTATAACTAAAATCAATAGCTGAAAGTTAAAAATTAGTAACAAAAGTTTGGCCAAGCAACCTAAAAGCCCCTATTGAAAATTTGATTTTTTTAACTTTTTAGCTAAAAATATCAAAAATTCAAAATTGCTCACTTGAAAAAAAGATAAAAAAGCTAAAAAATTAAAATGTCAAATTAAAACGCAAACTCTAAGAATATTATATTCATACTCCCACCATTTTCAAAATACAATAATATTCTTTATTCATAATTTATTTACCATTGCTACCAACTATATATAATTGTTAATATTAAATAAATAGAAGGGTAAAATTGTCCACTTTAAACAAAAAAAAAATTTAACTTTTTATCTAAATAATCAACTTCAAAAAAAATAGTTTAAAAGTTAAGTTGCCAAATAACTTATTTTGAACCCAATATAACTTTTTAGCTAAAAATATAAAAATACAAAAAATTTAACTTTTAAACTAGTTGTTAATCGGATCGTAATGTACACTAACATGTTTGCTAACTTGGTTGAACTTGTGTCATTTTGGTTAAGGTTATTGGTGGTCCAGTGTTTATCATTACTGAAATTTATAACTTGTAAATTGTAATTTATAGTATAAATTATAAGTATTTGATAAAAATTATAGTTTGTAACTGAAGTAAAAAAAAATAGTTATAATTTGTAGTAGAAGTGGTAGATGTTTGTAAAAATTTATAACTTACAGTTAAAATTAGTAGTATAAAGTTAAAAATCACTAACGGTAACTTTGCCAAAAAACAATTGTTAATTTTCAACTCATTTAAAATTTTAAATTCTTAAAAAGATGTTTAATTTTATTATTTATATCTTCAGCATTAACCAAATCTTAATTTGCTTGGCTTGGCTTTCTTAAATCCTTAAAGTACATATATTAATTAATTCCCTGTGGGTGAAATTTTGGAATTCAATTGGTCCATCAAACAACATATTAGATAGGGTTAGAAATGAGATTAGGTTTTAATTTTGGACTCAAAATGGGTGCAGTTTGTTGATTTGAGTTGTTTATTTTTAATTATTGTTAATGTGTAGCTAATTTATGTGAAAGTTCAAATCGATCTGATATTGTTAAAAGACTAAAAAAATCACATTTTTATTTAAATAATGAATTATATTTGTATTTCACAATTTAATATTTTTAATACAAATGTAATTTGTTCAGATATTTAATGATATTTAATTAATTTAATTTTTTATAAATATTATATATATATAACAATAAAATAAACAGTTCGAATCATCCAAATAAATCTTTCTTGAGTTTAAAATAAACTAAACTGAACCAACCAATTGGAGACAAGTGAAACTGCGAACTTTTGTACTCTCTCCAAATAGTTTGCCCTTAGTACACGAAGTGAATTTCAGAACTATGGTTGTGGTCCTAGATTATTTTTTTAAATTATTTTTTATTAAATATTTAAAAATAATTATATCACATTTATCTCCATTTTAAACCCTATTACAACCATATGTACATTATCATCACGTGTATTATCATGCATTTTACTCGTTCTCTATCCCTATGTCGATCTTTCAACTATAACCACTTGTGTTAATTAGCATGATAGTAATCTTGGGTAAAAATAAAAATGTGATTTTAAATATTTATAATTACTACATTTGAAATAATTTTGGGTAGAAAAATAACTAAAAATTAATTACCTGCTTAAAAATTATATTTTTAGACTAAGGCCATGATTGGCAATTAGTTTAAAAACTAGCTTTTTTAATTTTTTGTATTTTTAATCAAAAAGTTAAATTAGGTTCAGAGGAGTTGTTTGGTAATTTAGCTTTTAAGTTAACTTTTTTGAAATTAGTTGTTTAGATAAAAAAATAATTTTTTTGCTTTTTGTTCAAAGTAACAATTTTACCCTTCTATATATTTGATATTAACAATTATATGTAATTAGTAGTTAATAAATTATGCATAAGGAGTATTATTATATTTCAAATGTACTGGGAGTTTGAATAAAATATTATGAGAATTTATGTTTTGATTTAATTTTTTGTCTTTTTAACTTTTTATTTTTTTGTTAAACATACAACTTTAACTATTTTAGCATTTTTAACCAAAAAATTAAAATTGCAAATCAAAGCCCTAAATAAGAATTCTATATTACCATTTTGGTAACGTGCATTTAGACTAAAAAAGTCAAGGTTGTTTTTAAGCTTTTTCTGTCTTTTCTAAATTTTTTAAATTTTTTATTTCAAATCTTTTACTTTTTTTAGTTTCTCCTTATGAGTTTAGTTCAAAAGGTACGTCTATTTGGACTAAAATTGAAAAAATATCACTAAAGATAAAAAGAAAATAATAATAATACACACATAGGGCTACTAGGTGAATTTTTTGTTTTATCTAAACATTATTTATTTTTTGAACAATTTTTTTAATTTTTTGATTCTTCATGGCAAAAGAAATCTAAACAGTTTAAACTAACACACACTAAAAACTTACTAAAAATAGAATAAATTTGTATAAAAAAATTAGACCAAATAAAAGTTAAGCTCTGGTTGGTTGCGTTGCCTAAAAAGCTTAGTTTTTATAAGTTTAGTTTTTTTTTTTAAAGAGAGAGAGAAGGGAAATAAATCAGAGTAACTGGAATAATTTTTTATACTAGCTTTTTGTAGTTTTGCTTTTTATTAGTACATTTAATATGTCCTTATTTTTTGCTTTTAAATTATAGTATTGAAATATTGGCACATCTTTTTTGTTTTTGAAAATAGTTGACTTTTTAATTATAGATATTATAGTTACTTTACTCTAAAAAAAAAGTTAGAAATTTTAGGATGTGTATAAATTTTTTAAAAAAATTATTTTTAAAAAAAAAGTTATGAGTAATTTTAGTATAAGTCATATTATCAACTGATAATAGAGTTTTAGTCACGTAGCAATTTTTATCATAGTTTTAGTCCCAAACGATAAGTAATACATTTATCAGTTCATAAAAATGATATATTAGTTAAATAAAAATATATCACTTCTCATTCCCAGCAATTATAATAGCTTAATAAATTATTCTTTGAATTTCTCTGATTGTCTAAAATAGGAAAAATTAACTCTTAAATATAAATAAATTAGACATAATATAATTATTTCAAATTTAATTATGACTAAATCTCTTAAAATAAAAGTTATAAAACTAATTTTTTTATGATGCCTAAAAAAATAACTAATCTGTAAATTTTTCAAAAATGAATAACTTTTCAAATATACCAAATACTATAACTAAAAAGTTCACTTTTTTGTAAAAATAAATAAATAAATAAATGTGCCAAATTGGAGCTTAATTATCATTTTGGTACTTTGAGCCTTCAGGCATGGATAGCTGAATTTACGATACTATCCATCCTTATTGCAAGATATATATTATCTTCTTAACAATGGCAAGCTCTTGCTGGTTGTGGTTCTCTGTCATGATTTTGAATGTATATATATATATATAAAAGATATGAATAGTTACAAGAAAAATGATCATAGTTCATTGAATAATAAATAATAAGTAAAAATATATAAATATTTCTCTAAAGTGTATTTATATTTACATGTTCATAAAAATTATAGATTTTACTTTTAAAGTGTATTGAGATTACATATTTTTAATTATTCTTATTATTTTATTATTCACTTACCAGCATAACCCTAGCTAGTTATATTATACTGAAAAATTATTAGATACTTTTAGAATGCTATGTGACTATGTGTCATTACTTACATGATATTTTTAAATAAATAAAAATATTTTATACATGAATCACCTTTAATTTTTTATTTTTATTTACTCAATAAAAATAAATTAATATTATCTCATTTAAAAATTTTATTATTACGTTATTAAATAAAAGATCATGCTAGCCACGCTAATAATAAGATAATGTGAATTAGAAAAAAAATAAATATTAATATAATTGTGAAGATGGTGCTTATTATTTTTATAAATATTAATATATTTTGTGCAAATATCTATATGTATTTTGTTCATTATTCAACTCCAAATGATCTATAATTAGCATAATTTTTAAAGAAAAATACAAATTACTTTCCAACGGAGTGAATAATAGATATGTAATATATAAAAATATTTGTACAAAATATATTAATATTTATAGATGTAATAGACTTTATTTTTAAAGAAATAATGCTAATATTAAAAATTATTTTTTTCAGCCACTCTCATCATCTTAGCCGTTAGATGATGAATTTAACCTATCATTTAACGATTAAAATGATCTGATCACTAAATAAGTGTATTTTAAAAGTGCATGTAATATTACTATTTTTAAAGGCATACTAATATTAAAAATTATTTTTATTAATTTATATATTAGCTATTGTTTGGAATGATTAATTTTTAATAAATTAAATAAAAGGATCACAAAAGCAAATGTGAGATGATACGTAGGAAACAATTACTGAGTTGGAAAGAGACAACAAGTACTGAAACGGAAAGCATGGGGACTCGTCTCTGAGGATAAGAACAAATCCAGAAAACTGTACCACGTCAGTAACGATCCATCAACATCAACCATCGCATCGTGATATGGTAGTGTTTCCTCCGTTTCCTTCCCCCATCCCATCATGGATGTGAGATTTCATGAACCGTCACAACTTATCAACATCCATTCTCTTAAAAGTTTTATTATTTTTTATTTTTTATTAATTTTAAAATAAAAACTTTTATTGAGCCATATTTGACTTCACTTTAAAGTTGACTTTTTTTATAAAAATTAATTTTTTATTAAAATAATAATAATAATAACTTTTAAACGGTATTGTTTGACATGCCAAAAAAGTTACTAACTTTACTTTCTTTCTAAAAAAAAAATTTATACATATTCTAAATATTTTAATTTTTTTTAGAGAAAAATAATTATAATACTCTCAATTAAAAAAATTAATTTTTCTCACAAAAATTTTAAAAAAATCGTGTTAATATTTCAAACATTACAACATAAAAGCAAAAAGTAGGAATATTTTAGACATTTTAATAAAAAAATAAAAAAGTTACTACAAAAAATTGTCCCAAACAATTCAACTTTTTTTTCTCTTTTTTAAAAAAAAAAACTAAATTTCTATAAAGCCAAATTTTTTAAACATTCCAAACAGGAGCTATGTTTTTTAAAATTATAAAAAAATCTAACAAATAAAGAATTTATATAAAAATAGAAAAGCCAGAGAATTACACAAAATGCTAATTTTCAACTAACAAATAATTTTGCAATCTTTAGTTATTTTTAATTAAGAAGGTTTTAAAAATCTAAATCAAAATATAAGAAATCAAGAAAAAATACCAAAAAATCTTAAAAAGTTGATTTTTTTAGTAAAACTAAAGAGAGCCTAAGATAGTAGAATGAACAAATATGTTTATGACGAAACCTAAAAATTACGTATTCCTTGAATGATAAAAGAAATTTTAACAAGAAAAAAAAATCATAGAGTGTTCTATTATTAAATGTCTACAAAATAAGTTTTTCAGCCAATAGTTGATGAAAGACTCTTTAATGTCCAAGTCATCAATTAAGCCTTGAGAAAAAAATTTCAAATGTTTTAATGAAAAATAATGTTCATAGAGAAAGTATTGACTCTTGTACTTTATTCCATCACTCCTTACTCCATGATAGTTAGTTGGAGTATGGGAGTGATTTTTTTATGTGTTATCCTATCACCTCATAGCCTATGATGATGGCTAATAGGAGTGTTTAGTTAGGTTTAGTAGCTTCATTGATTTTTTATCTTTACAATTGTTAATATCAAGCAATATTTGATATTAAAGTGTAGGAGTAGTTTGTGGCCACTTAACTTATGATAAACATGAATTAATAAAAATAAACAAAAGCCAAAAGTGTCAAGATCAAGATATATATAGAATCTTTTCAAAATTATCCTCTTTTAAATTGTGGGTTTTATTAATTGGACTAACCCATTAGTTGAACTAAGGGTATCAAAGTGCTCAAAGTGATAAAAACACCAATTCTTTCTTTTTCTCTCACTTTTTTAGTAGTACTTCTAAAAAAATTTAATGAGTTTTTCATGAATAAATGATATTTACAAGAGTTTAGTATTTAGATGTAGGACGAAATATTCATTTACCAAAAAAAAAAAAAAAAGCATACTCGTATCGCATTGTTCATTGGGCAAAAGATAAGTATACTCTTATTGTAATGAGTATATTTGTAGTGTTTAGCATTACTAAAATTAATAGTTTATAAATTGCAGCATGTAGTAAAAGTTGTAAGTATTTGGTAAAAATTATACCTTATAACTTAAATAAAAAAATAGTTATATGTTGTAGTCAAACTCTCAAAGTTGTAGATGTTGGAGAAAAATTATAATTTATAACTAAAATTAATCACTAAAATTTATTAACAATTACTTTGCCAAGCACCCCTTTTATGTAATCAATCTAGCTACTTTGACTTCTAAGTACTATTATGATGTAATTGGTGTTTTTTTTCATTTATTTCTTGTGACTGGTAAGAGATTCTTATTTTATTCGGTTTAATAGACGGTAATTAATATTTTTTTTAATAAAAATATCACAATTCATTATCGTTAATGAGGTGCTAACCAATATATATTTTTTTTTTTTGTAATTAATAGCATGCATGTGCAAGTGTTTGTGAAAATGAATGAGGGTGGATGGTCCCTTAAGTCCCAATCCCCAGTATCGGATTGGATGCCAAATGTCTCATTAGCAAGGAGAAGCTGGATTCTCATGTCCAAACCTTGTCCCCTCTCTCTCTCTCTCTCTCTCTCTCTCTCTCTCTCTCTCAATTTTCTTTAAACAAAAGTTAAATGAACAACGAGGACTGATTAATATAAGAATATGAGACTTTAAACCAATACAATTCATACAAATGCCAATGTATTATTTATTTATTATCCAAAGTTGATCACTAACATGGGCAGCCTTGAGCGCAAGCTAATCAAGCCACCACTTTGGCTCTAATTTTTTTGTTAAAATTTAGGGTCATATTTGGATTTAAATTTAATATAAATATGGTAAAAAAAATTTTGATTAATTATATTGACTTCTCTTGAGCTTTCTAACAAAAATAAAAACACCCTGAGATTTTTAAAATATCACTGACCTTCCTATCAGTATTTTTTTCCTAGCACCATTAATAAAAATTATGTTTTTACCATTTTAGTCCTCACAATTAAACTGAGGAAAAGAGAGAAAGACTGGTATACTTCTTCTGTTTCATTTTTTTTTTTTTTACTAAAATCTTGCAATTCTTGTGGACGGTAAATTAGAGAATGACAATAGACTGTTTTGCAGTCAACGACATGAATTTGGTTTGAGGAATTTTTCGAAGCAATCGGATGCTCGTGGGGAGTTGGTTGGCGGGGGTGGG
>JAOTRH010195083.1:0-11476 GCA_034768845.1 Heliamphora exappendiculata
TTTATAAGTTAGAACAAATTGTTTTACAAAGATTTATATTATGGGTTAAGCATTATGATATTATAAAAATTTAATTGAGTTTACATTAAAAAGAATGTTGTTCTTTTAAAACTCAATGATTAGTTTTCTCTTTAGATTACACCAAGTTTTTGAACTCAAAATAAAAAATTTGGTATAATTTGTTTAAACTTAAAAGGAAAATCAACTCTTTTATGTAAAAATAATAAGACTTTTAAAGATCAAGAAATAATTATGTTCTTCAAGACTAAATAGAATAAATTATATGATAAAAAATTTCTCAAACTAACATTTTATAGTAGCTTAACCCAAATTTTTAAATTTGTTCAAGATTTGTAAATTGTAAGTTTTCTTACTTGGCTAAAATTTATAAGATTTTGTCCAAGGTAATAAAATTATGAAGTTTTCTCTTACAGTTTGATAAAATTTCTAAAAAAAAAATTAATAATAATAATAACAATAAATAATAAATAATTTCTATAAAATGAAACAAAAAGTGTTAGTAGGAATATGATAATTACATATTATGATCAATTCACTAAAAGTAGTGTTTTTGTGTATCAATCTAGGTTTGGATGCCCGGACAAGAGTAATTAAATAAAATTCTCGTTAAAACTTGGTGGGACTCATATATTTTTGTTATTTGAGCTTTTCTGTTATGTTTTAAGTGCAAAGTATTGTGTTTTGGCATAAAATGACATTTTTTGTAGGATTTTCCTGTCATGGAGATATTTGTAAAAAAAATGTGATTATCCCTGGTTTGAGAAAGACATGAATATCCCGTTGATACTATTTTGAAAATGTGTATATGATGATAGCTTGAATGGTGTTAGCCCGATCACTGGGGTGTTAAACAACGAGGTGTATAAGGATGGGATCACGGCCGGATAATTGTTAGTTATGATATCTTAGAGAAAAGGGTTGTGGAGTCGCTCTCTACGTAATTCTGGCATAGCCGTGAGCATATCATCGTATGTAGGGCTTAATGCCTGTAATCTCTTTATGAAAAATCTACTAAGGTATAATGCCTGTAACTTATTTATACAAACCTACTAGGGCTTAATACTTGTAATCTATCTATGAAAAATTATGTTTTTAACAAAACAGTTCGATGAGATGTTTTCATACGGTAAAATTGATATTTCATGACAAACTTGTAACCTCGATATATGTGCACTCACACAAATTTTGTGCTTATGAAATTGATGTTGTGGCATTTCAGGATAAGGTGAATGCCGGGCGGCCGAAGAGAAAAAACTATCATTTTGTGTTATTAGTTGGGGCACGTGTACCTGATAATATTTAGATGTAAATATTTTGTACTCAGATCTTCTCCTGTAAGGTTAACATACTTCATGACACTAGTTTGGCTCTGGGTATGTTTCTAAATTTCTGTCTCGCTAAACCTTTTCTAAATAATATTTTTAAAAATTCTTAAACTGTTAGAGGAAAAAAAAGTAGGCCTTGGGTGAGCTTGACTCACTAGCCGGTTACGAATACCATTTATAAATATGGGACGTGACAACATCTTTGGAGAGTTTAGGAATTATTTATCAGAGAAGGGAATTATATTCCAGTTGACTGCATCGGGCACTCCACAGCTGAATGGTACAGTAGAAAGAAGGAATAAGACTCTTATGTAGATAGTGAGTCAATGATGAGTTATTCAGACTTACCCGATTCGTTTTGAAGATTTGCATTAGAGACAACAACTTATATTCTGAATTCGGTACCTTCTAAATTAGTATCTTTTACTCTCACAGAATTGTGAACTGGGCGCAAACCTAGTCTAAGATATATTCGAATTTAGGGGTGCCCAACACACGTGTTGAAAGAGAACACGGATAAGTTAGAACCAAGTACGAAAATTTGTTTTTTTGTTCGATATCCCAGGGGAACGAAGGATAATTTAGTTTATAATTTTAAATATCAGAAGGTCATTGTTAGTGCCAATGTCTAATTCTTGAATGAGAATTATCAAGTCCAAGAACACAAATATCCTAGAAGAGCTAAGAGAAAATACCAGTAGTACAATAGAAGTGCCATGGGAAAGTGCCATGGGAAAGTGCCATGGATATCCCATTTCCTCGTCATAGAGGGAGGATTATCAAGACACGTGGAGGTCCTAAACCAGATCAGGGTGCTACCATTAATATGTTGGTTTTACAACTTGAGAAGCATGTGGATAATAATGCACATGATTTAGAATCAACACATCATGTCATTGCCAGTACACAGACGCAGGTAGTGCCTCATCGTAGTGGGAGGATCGTTTGTTAACTCGATCGGTATATGTTCATGAGAGAGTCTTTGACAGGATCTAGAAGAACTGAATACTAAGCCTTATAACTACAATGAAACACCCAAGATAAATATGCAGAATTATGGCAAAAAGTTATAAATTAAAAGATAGAGTCTATGTACTCTAATCGGATTTGGAAACTTGTAAAGCCATCCAAAGGGATAGAACCCATTGAATGCAAGTGGATCTACAAGAGAAAGAGAGGAGTAGACGAGAAAGTAGAAACTTTCAAAGTTAGGCTTGCTGCAAAAGGGTTTACTCAGAAATAAGAGATAGATTATGAGGAGTCCTTTTCGTCAATTGCCATGCTTAAGTCTATTCGGATTCTCTTTTTCATTACGGTTCATTTCGATTACGAAATTTGGCAAATGAACATTAAGACAGCTTTTCTTGATGAAAATCTTGACGAGTGTATCTATATGGTACAACTAACGGTTTCATAGCAAATGGTTAGGAGCACATGTTGTGTAAGAATAAGAGATCTATTTATGGACTTAAGCAGATATTTAGGTCTTGGAACACTCGATTTGATCAAGCCATTAAGTCTTATAATTTTAATCAAAGTCTTGATAAGTCCTGTGTGTACAAAAAGCGTGATGGAAGCGTGGTAGTATTTTTAGTACGTTACGTAGATGATATCTTGCTCATCGAAAATGATGTGAGGGTATTATCTTCGGTGAATGTATGATTTTCTAGCCAGTTCGATATGAGAAACTTGGGAGAAGCGAGTTGTGAGACCTCGAACCTTGTTAATTTTGATATATATAAATGTTAACGTGTTTTTCCTTCATGTTATATATTATCGATGCATGATTTATGTTTTTGAATTGTAGAACAGCATATAGATGTGTTTTACGCTTTCTCGGACCATGTTTAGGCTTGTTGGGTTGGCCTTAGAACACAAAACGAGACTCAAAATAGCATGTTGGACCAAGCAGGTTCGGTTGACTGAACTGGTGAGTTCAGTCGACTGAAGTGGAAACCAGTAAGTTAAAGAGCCTTGGGTTCGGTCGACTAGAGGGCTTGGCCCAGTCGACTGAACTCAAGAGCTCGGTCGACTGAACTGTGGCAGTTTGTGTTTTTCGAGGCACTTCAGTCGACTGAAGTGCTCTTTTCAGTTGACTGAATAGTGTTTTCGGTGTGCCTATATGTATTCCAGCCCTTGGAATGTTTAGAGAAAAGCTTCTTTCTTCATTTCCTCTGCCTTCTCTCTACATTTTTTACCCGTCCGAGCCTAGTTTTTGACGTTCAGCTTATGGATCCCTGCTATTCACTCTGCTAGCTTCGCACTTATCCGATCAGATTCTCGTTCCAACGGGACTTAGTTTTTGAGGCATCGAATTTTGACTCAACGAGGTAGGATTCTAGACCCTACTGCTGTATTAGGGTGTTATATGTAATTGTATGCCTTTTCACCGATAGAAAATGCATAAAATGTCATATCTATGTTTAAACCTTGATTTTTTGGCAAAAAAATATGTTTTTCGCTTTTCTTAGTTTAATACATCATATGACATGTGATTTTACAGTTTTCAAAGGGTTTTCTTGAAAACGGTAGTTTTTGTTAGAAAATGGAGAATTTTGATGGAAATTTCAACATTTTATGTTTTGGAAGTTTGGAGCTCGCCTTCGGAGTTGAGTCTCAGGTTTTGAAATATTTTGTGAAAAATGGAAAAAAACATTTTGAAAATATTTTGTTTGATCTCCATGTTGATGGATGGATCTTTATACATATATAATGTATTATTTTGTGAAAATATTTTTGTAGTTGAGCTACGGTACTATTTTTAGAAGAATATCTAGATGTACCGGAATGATGTGTATTTGGCACGAGTTGCCCTCGGTGTAAGTCCAGAAACGTGCGCATAGGAGTTACTCAGGTCCTTCGGGCTAGTCCCCGTAAACTGAGACGGATGGGTGCTCAGCTCCCTTGGGATCATAACCCGTAAATTGAGTAGTTACGTTCATGGTGCTCCGTATAGAACCTGCGTGTATCTAGGCGATCCCACAATATCTGGGGGTTAGATACTGGACAGAGGGTCTATGGTTGCTACCTCTATCTTCTTGTGATTCAGTCAGTACATAGGATCTTACTCTTCTTATTTCGCGATGGTACATTCCGCGAGGGAATAATGTTTTGATTACTATTTTTCTTTAACTATGATGATTTACTTGCATTATTTGCAAATTCATGGGTTTAAGGATGGAAACAGGGTTTTATGATAATAAAACCATTTAGGAGGTTGTGTTGGCCTGATGGCGAAAACTTGTGAGTTTTTGGATGGAAACCATTTGGGTTTTTGGTTGAGTTCGCTCCCACCATGTAATTGTATATTACCTGCTTTACAACTTCATAGTCTGTTTCTATTGGATTTCGGCTCACAGGTGGGTCTTTTCTGTAAAACTATTTTCAGGTGATGCTTTGGATGATGACCATGAGTAGCTCTGGTGATGCCCGTGGTGGCGGAAGACTTTTATAATTTTCATTCTTGTTGGTATGCCTATTCCTGAACGCAGTTTTGTACGCTATGAGGCGATATACTTATGCATGTTATACATGATGTTTACTGCTTATGAGAGATGTATATTGAGTTTTCTTGTGATTTCAACAGGTGAATTTGAATGTATGAAAACTTATTTTCTGTAAAATTGGTGTTTGGTGGTTTTTCACGTGACATTGGATTTTAGGGCGTGACACGAGTCACATCCTCGAGGTGAAGCATGTACGAGATCGAAAACAAAGATGTTGGGCTTATCACAAGCTAATTATATCAACACCATCTTTGTTCGTTTTAGCATGCATGATTCCAAGAAAGAGTTTCTCTCTTTCAGGCATGGAATCACTATATCCAAGGATCAGTGTCCTAAGATAACTAATGAGATAGAAAAGATAAAGGCAGTTTCTTATGCTTCGACAATGCAAAGCGTCATGTATGCTATGTTGTGCACTAGACCCGATATCTATTTTTCGTTGGCATGGTTAGCAGATATCAGTATAATCCAAGGCAGGAGCATTCGACAGCGGTAAAACATATAATCAAGTACCTGAAAAGCACTAGGGATTATATGTTGATTTACAAGGCAGATAGTCTAGTACCTTTGGGGTACACAGACTCAAATTTTTAGTCAGATAAAATTTTTCGAAAGTCTACCTTAGGATATGTGTTTACCCTAAGAGGTTGAGCTATAAGTTGGAGGAGTATCAAGCAGTCCTACATTGCTAATTTCACCATAGAGACCGAGTACGTAGCAGCTTCTTAAGCAACCAAGGAGACCGTTTGGCTCAAGAACTTCCTGTTGGATTTGGATGTGGTCCCTTCAGTATAGTCAGCTATTACATTTTATTATGACAGTAGCGGAGCAGTTGTCAACTCGAAGGAACTAAGAGCCCACAAGAAAGGAAAGCACATCGAGCGTAAATATCACCTGATACGACAAATTGTCCAAAGGGATGATGTTGCTATAATCAATATTTCATTACGAGACAACCTTGCAGATCTTTTTACAAAGAGCATACCAGCTAAAACTTTTGATAGTCATGTAAAGAGCATGTGAGTTAGATGTATGGCAGCATGATTTTTAGTATAAGTGAAAGATTGTTAAAACTGTATACTAAAAACAATCATTTTAGTTTTAGTATTTAATTTTATTTTTTAATAAAATTAATTTTTTCATTTTATGAGAATCTTAATAAGCATTGTATGGATTTTATTATTTATTTGATGACATGCGTGGATATCTTTTATTCTACATAACATTTAATCAAGTGTGTAGAGTTCAGCTTGCATACGGAAGAGTAAATTAAAAGTTCTTGTGGAATATAAGTTTTTGATTCACAGTTTAGATGGAATTAAAATAACCATCGGTACGGTTATAGCACAGAGTTTTAGTAAATCTGTTTGGGTTATCGGGAACAGATAATAGAGTCGTCTATTATTTAAACTCGCTGTGTTAGTATACTTTGTGTGTATTAAATAGGACCACGTTAAAGTAATTAATTTTATACTGGTTATATAAATTAATTTATACTCTACGGTTATTATGAGTGCTTATACTCTTAATATCGAAATAATTAATTATTTACGTATATTTAATATTCGTCATTTTGATTCATCAAATGGTGCAATTTTTCATAGGTTTATAATCCCGGTGAGTTAAATAACGATAATGGTTATACGGTGAATATTAATTATTGACGAAATTTGTGAGACCCTGACCCATTTTCTTTTTCGGCGTTTTCGGACACGCATTATGTATTTTCTTTTGAGCATGTTTTTACTGCTTTTGATGCGTGATCGGGCTTAGATATGCATGGAGGGTAGGTTCCCGGGGCTGTTGGCCATTGTGGTGCGGGTTTCAAAGAAAAAAAATGTTATTTTTCGACGAGCCTATAAATATCTTCCTTTAGATATTTATTTCAAAATATCTCCCACCTTACTCTTCTCTCTCTACAAGTTTTCTCTCTGCCTTCTCTTTAAGTTCTCGGGGGCCTGGGGTTCAGTTTTTGACGATCAGACTGCGGATTCTTGGTATCGGCATCGAGGGCTACGCAACCATCTGGTCAGATTTTGATTCTGGCAAAACTCAATTTTGCACGTGGTTCGAGGCATCGAGTTTTTAACTCACCAAGGTAGGATCCTAGACTCTCATGTCTTATAAGGGTGCTACGTGTAATCATGTGCGTTTTTAACGGTTAGATTGTTGTAGATTTGACTTTATTTTAAGAAAATTGGATTTTGGTTTCAAAAGGGGTTTTGTGTTGATTTCGGTGGATGAAATCGAGTTTTGAGTTTTTCTTTTCGAGATTTTGTGGTAGTTTTGGGTTTGGGCACGTCTGAGGGTGTCGAGATAGTGCTTAAAGGCTTAGATTTGTGGTTCAGGTAGTGGTTTGTTAGTGTTCGAGTGTTTGGGGGCCAAGAACACTCAAGAACACAAAATCTGGGTTCTTCTCGGGTGGTGGCTCGCTCGAGCGGACTAGCTGCGCAGGGTTGTTTTGTTTTGATGTTATCTCCCTCGTTCGGACTCAGAATTAGGTCATTCTTGTACTCAAATTGAAGCCCCAGAAATCCTCTTTCCAATGATACCTCTCTCACCATAATATTCCTTTTTCTAAAAATGTTATGATCAAAAGAGTGAGGGTGTGTCAAGATTTTCAAACCATTTTTCACCCATTTTTGGCCGAATGTTTAGGAAAAGGTTGTTTTTCATCCTTGTTGGCCCTTTTAACCTAATCTCATGTTCCGTGGGGCGTTGTAGTGTTCTTGTAGTTGTTGTGGGTTCGTGTTTGGTTATGTTAGGGCCTTGGGATTTTTTTGTTGTTTGTGGTTTAATGGTTGGTTCTTTGGTTTTCAATTGGCGTCCTACGGTATTCAATTAATTAATTTATGGGAATTAATCGATTCAAATACCTGTGGATTCTTTTGGGGTTTGGTTGGTTGGGTGATGGCTTCGGAAGTCATGTGGTGGCCTCTCGGTCGATTGGGTTATGGGGCTCAATCGACTGCTCTCCTCTAGTGATTTTAGTTGATGGGATTATAGGGTCCTGTCAATTAAAGTCACGAAGAGGGTGTTGGTCATTTCATACGGGGTGTTGGTGTATAGTTGCATGCGTGGTGGTTCGTACCTCGTTGCGTGCGGGGTTTGGTTTTGTTTGTTGGTTTTAGGTTTTCTCCCAGCATTGACCGCTCGAGCTGTGGTCGTGCGCTCGAGCGGGCTGGTGGCAGAGTGTTGGGTCAGTTGGTGAGCGCTCGAGTGGTGGTTGAGCTCTCGAGCTGTTGAGTGGCAGAGATGTATGTCGGTAGGGGACCGCTCGAGCGGTGGTTGTGCGCTCGAGCGGGGTTGTGGCAGCGTGCAATGTCAGTTGGGAACCATTTGAGTAGATGTCGGGTTATCTGGCGAGTGGCGTCGTGGTATATTGTTATACATGATTATGTGCATTTATAACTGTTTATTTATGTACTAAATATGTAAGTGAATTACAAAAGATGATATCGTAATGTGTAACATGGTTTATGCTTTAAAACTTAGAGTTTTATAGGCATGTGACGTGATTTGTGGAATGTCGTGTTGATACATGGTTATATGTTTTAAATCCTGGTTTAGGTTTGCATATGTGTGTGAAATGGGTTAGATGAATCTATGATCCAATAGATGTAAATCCTGGTTAATGATGCACGTGTGCGTGTGTGGGTGTATGAGGTAGGCTACAAAAGCCGGTGTGTGTGCGATTGGGGCTGCGATAGTCCTTCGGTGAAAGTCCGAGAAGATGCATTAGTTGGGGCAGTAGTCCTTCGGTGAAAGCCCGATAAGATTCATGGATCGCATGTATTGCATATTGGGACGGATATACCAATTTTTTTAAAAACTGTATTATCGACCTACGGGAGTTGAAATACTGTATTAACGGCCTACGAAAGTCGTAATAATGAATCGTTTTCAGGGCTTTAATGAGTCGACAAATGGTTTCTATCCTCGTTTTTCCTTGCATGTGAAAATGATTTTCTGGCTCTGGTGAGTCGTGATCTAAAATGATTTTCAAATTGTTTTATTGTCTTAAAAGAGAGTCAAAAATTGCACTTCATTTCTCGAGCATGTTTAGCTTATACTGCACGTGTTGTTTAGAATCTACTGAGCTTTGGCTCACGGTGTGGGATTTGCTTTTCTTCAGGTACCAGTCACGCAGGTTGATCAGGAGGTGCTGGAGAGGTGGAAGTGCTTTAGCCTTCCTTTTTGTTCTTTCTGTTACATGTATATGTTGTAACATGTTTTTTTCGGTGTTGAAACCGTGTAGTATAAGTTTTTGGCGTTGGAGCCTTATGTTTTGTAAGCCATTGGGCATTTATATATACAATGCATGTATGGTTATTTGTAGAGTGTGATCTTGGGTTAGGTGTTATGTTTGGTTGTTTGTGGGTGTATCACATGATCCGGAGTTTGGGGCGTAACAAAATTCTCATTTCGAAATATCGAGATTGACGATAACCCCTTAAGAAAACTTATAAGTTTTAACCGAGCCAAACCCTATATGTGAATTTTATAATCCAGCAGTCAAATAAGTTAAGCGAAAGGTCTTAAGAAATTTTTTTAAGAAATCGATTAAATATAATTGTTCGTAATTTAATTTAATTGATGGGTATCGAAAATCTTAACGTGGCGAGAATAAATAAACATTTAATAACTAGAGCTCGAATTTTTGAATTTGAGAATATGACTGGGAGTACAATTATAATTTTTTGGTGGAATAAGTTATAATTAATATTTGTATGAAATTATTTCTGGGCTGAGGTGAATTTTTATAATTACATCAACAGCCCAAGTCATATTTACTCCACAAGTCCTTGCTGTTGTCTTATATATATACTATTATAAAATTTGACACGATAATTCATATTATTTAGTCAGTGATTAGGTGGCTAAGGTTTTCACGTTCTTTGAAAATATTAAACCTAATCAAGAAAGTTTTAAAGAACACGATAGATCAAAACTCATACTTTAAGGATGTCATAAAAGAGGTCAACCCTTGAACAAAGGTGACTAACTTAGCAAGCTGCTGAGAAGAGGGACCAACTAATAGAGCAGAGGCAAAAGCAACAGAATGGGAGGAGTGGGGGGAACATGGAAAGAGGTTGAACCAGGAATATCAGTCCTAGAAGGAGGGGGGGCAGGGGAAGAAGGATCAAAGGGAATGGGAGAAGAGGCACAACCAGATAAGGGGGAAGAGGTTTTCTACTATATGATGGTTGGGCAGGAGAGGAGAAGACAAATTACCACGACAAGTGGTCCACACACCATTGACCAATGAAATCTGCATATGTTTTAAGGTGGACTTACCATATAGATCATGTTTTGAAAAAAGAATCCCTTTTTTAGTCGTCATGTCAACACCAAAATAACGAAAGACTTTGATTAAAAACATGACGTGGGGAAGAGAAGAATTGTTCGTAGAGTGAGACTGAAGCATATCAAATATAAAGAGATATCCAAGATCAAGTTTCTTATCCTCAAGAATGCACCACATGACAAAGACATGCATAAAAGTGACATCACCAATTTTTTCCAAGTGGGCCAAAAAGATATGATTAACGACATGACGAAGAATATGCATTTTGCGTTTCAAAGAATTGGCCTCAAGAGGCTTGAAAGGGTCCACATCATCAACCTCAAAAAAAAATTTTACTACGTTGTGAAAGGAGAAACTTTCAATGGTTTTCCTTTTGCGTTTACAAGGGATAAAAAGTCTACCCTCAAGAACATTGAGAATTTCATTAAGAACTTTAGGGGCCAGTTTGACGTCCACACCATTCACCCAAGTGGTGATAGTGTTGTCAGGAGTATTAGTGATTTTAATGCGTGCATAAAAAAGTTTAACAAGAGTAGGATAGTGATGGTCACAAATCTGGAGTAGATTCATCTAACCGAGGTCGGTGAACCATTCAGAGAACTTCATCTCTATAGAGTCAAAGAATTGAAAATCTATAGATCAATTAGAGATTACCTTACGAGTGGCAAAAGAAGCGAAATACAAATATTTGTACTTTGAGAATTGGAACTTGAGGAAGGCCACCATACCCATATATGCCGTTGGCATCGTCACCACCATTGACTTCGATTTCTTTGATTTTTGCTTATTCGCTACCAAAAGGCTTAATGTCCTTCGTATGGGCGTTTGTTTCCCTTGCCCATGGTTCTTGGTGGCATTTGACGATGAGAGATGAGAGAGAGAGAGAGAGAGAGAGACGAAGAGAGAGGCGAGTCAATTTTGAGAGAGGCGAGTCGATACTAGGGTTCGACTGAACAGAGGAAGGAAAAGACGAACGGTTACCAGATTTGGTAATTGAAGAGTTCGAGCGCAAAAAGGGAAAATGGCCTATATATAAACTCTATAAAGTGTGTCGACACTTTTTAGCATGGCGTTAACACTTTTGGTTCTTTGAGTCGACACTCTTTATGGAATGACTCAACCCAAATATTACCGAGAGCAAGATATCGAAACGACCCAACACTATATAACTGGGGTTGACACGTTTAACAAAATGTGTCGATACTATATAGCTTTTGAGTCAACCCTTTCACACATGTATTGACCCTTTTTATTATTGAGTCGACACTTTTCTCACAAAAATATAAAACATGAAAAGCGTTGAATAAACATTGAAT
>JAOTRH010195104.1:0-11476 GCA_034768845.1 Heliamphora exappendiculata
TCAGTAATGAAAACCAACCACAAAACTAATGGGGAAACTTATCCCATCATGGAAGCCAAAAGCCTTGGGTGGCAGACAATGGCACGAAACCAATTAACAATTATTCTGGCCAAAAAATTGAAGTAGTAGTTGTTTAGGTCTTTCTTTTATTCATACGTCATTTTATAGCCAAAAGTAGTTGAAATTACTACAGTGGTTACTATAGCGCATAAATGCAGCAGTATTACAGCATCTCAATCAGAAGTGTTGTCATTCACACTCCATCAAGTTTCAGACCTTAGCGTTAATGCTACATTAGCTGGTCGATATTCACATTTTGAACCAATGTGCTTCATGAGAATGTAATAGTCAGTAATTTTGACCCATCCTGTCAGAACCCGGAATATTACATTTACAATTTGCATAACCGCATAGTGAGAACCAGGGGTTAGCCTAGAGCAGACACCAAATTCAAAATTTGTATCAAATATCTAAAGGTGGGAATGCAAACCCCTCACCGGGCCATCCCCCACCAGAAAATAGAAAAAAAAACTCGCACACACAATGTGTAATTAGGGTGTGAGTGGATGCAGAAAAATTGTTAGTATAGGATTTCAATAACATCACATTAGGTATGAAGGAATTAGTCATTACCAGTTATAAGATTTGCAGGAAGGTGATAAGGCAACTGTAGAATTTTTCCTTTTTCAGGATCATACTTTAATACCGACAAAAAACCAAACTCATCTCCAACATACCTGCATGTAAAGATGAAAAAAAATCAATATTTCAGGCTACGGAAAATTTAAGCTCTCATTTTAAACCAAGTACTACTAACAATTTTTGCAGTATTTACATGAAACGTGTGCCATAGATAACTGAAAAGGCAGTGATGTTGGACTCCCACTGCAAATTAGAAGCTATGCACCTGTGTTCTAGATCCCAAACCTGCAAAAATCATAGGCATTTGAGCTATTAAAAGGAAGAACTGCAAAACACTGGATGCAAAGATAAAGAGAGAATAGAAGATGCAAAAAGGGGTGCCTTCTGCCCAGTCAATGTTTCATGAGATCAGCTTACATAGCCTACAGAATATAAGTACCTGAACTTCGTTTTCATTCGAGACACTGGCCAGAAACCCTTGGTTTTCCAGGAACTGTATGAAAACAAAAATTATGAACTAGAATACAAATATAACCTGTATATTTTGCTAGAGTATGAGAAAAAGATGGTAAGTATTTTCTTTGAGCAAAAGATGGTATGCAGTATCACCAAACTAAAATGCATCATTTAATACATACCCGTTCAACTACAATTTAATGTGAGTATGAATTTTTCAGAGCTACCCTCCATTGAATCTTATCTAGGTGCCTGAATTCCATTTTTTATTTCAATAAATTAAAGGGTATTTTAGGCAACATATGAATCTTCTACATGGTTTTCCAAGATAGACAAATGCAATGGGACATTCAAAAGGGGCATGGCACAGAATAACTTGGGATCAACAGGTTGTCATTCAAGAATTTGGATGCAGAATAAACAAATATGCAAGTGTGAGATATATCAAGTCATGTGAAACAAAATAAATGCAATGTAGTAGCGAATTGCAGTATTTGAATTAAGTAAAGCAGAACTAGATCAAATTCAACTAAACAGATGAAGTACTAAAAGAAATTGAAATATAAACAATAATGAAGAGAATAAAGGCAAGACACAATCACTTTATGAATCTAATTCACTGACCTCTAAGTTTTTGAAGGGCAATGGCTTGGCAGATAAAAGAAGACCTTCAATATTGTCACCGCCAATCACTTTAATCCTACCATCACTGCAGTGAGCGTGAGAAAAAAGTCATTGAGCAAAGGAAGGTAGAGGAAATTCATATTTAAACCCATAATCAGTGCCACATAATTCCCATTTGTGGGTTCTGAGTTCTGACAGCCTCCCCATGATCTAGAATTGCTCTAATTGATAGAAGTTCCTAATTCCAATATTGTTTTAATATTTATCTGTTGAAAACTCTTAATCCAAAAACTAATGCAGTTCATTAAATGGGGAAAACCTAAAAAGGGAGAGAGAGAGAGAGAGAGAGAGTTACATATAGTTAAAATTATGAAGTTTCGTCAATTGTTCCCAACAGAAAGTTGAGTTCAACATACAAACGTTCAAATAGAGAGCAACATGCAAACGTCAAATTTTCCTCCTTCCCACAAACATCAATCCAAATGTTGGCAGTGGAATCCTTTCAAATATGCAATCAAGTCTCAACTTTTTTTTTTGGGGTATTGCCTTCATATGCTGACTGTGTACTGTGTACCCACCCTGTTTTTAGCTAATAAACCAGACCAAACTTTCCAACAACAAAGTAAGTTCTGAAGTTAAAAGAATCACATGCACAGTTGATACAACCAAGTATGGCTCAGACGAATTAGTCAGCTCCTAGATTTTGATTAGATTATTAGTAAATATCTCGACTCTAATGATGCAAAGCATGCAGACAAGAAACAACGTAAAGTTCGAAGATGTCGGGCAGCTTCAGGAATCTTAACCTAAGGCAGCCCACGAGTGGATTTGTGGTATAGAGTAAGAAGGGAGTCTAGGGTTATGATTTTAAGAGGTAGAATAAGATTTCTAGGGTTTATAGACGGAAAAATATAGAGTTTTGCTTGATTTCCAAACGTTACAAATTACAGATTTCCAGAAACAGTGCGTTTAGAGCCTGGACAGCAGGTGGGTTTGGTTAAATGGATGGGCAAAAGTAAACCAAAATGTTAAGGTTTGTATAGGCTTGCAGTGTTTCAGGGCTAAAAAAGGCATTCAGTGGAGCTACTGAAATGTAACCCAAGAACAAACAACAAATAATTCCCTAAAACTTACATTAACAAGTATAAGAAGTTGCCTCTCCTAATTCTACAGGGACTAGGACTTAAAGATAAGGAAATTTTAACTCTTCGAATACTATGTATTATAGACGTAACTAAAATCACAAATAATTAACCAAAATCATAAATAGATCCAAAAGATGACCCCATCGGTGACCCCTACAACTCATGTCCAATGATTTTAAAATTACTGAAATATTAACAACCAAAATCAAATAGAAGACTAACTCAATCTAGCAACATTCGAACCTATAAAATACATAAAGATGAGTCACAAGACACAAGAATCAAGATTCAACCTACATAAGTAAACAAACCCCAAGGTGTGCTACAAGTAAAATTCATATTTGCCCCTCTTTTTCTTTCCATACTCAGCAGCACCAGACTTTTGGTTTTGCATGAAGCATGTTTAGGGAATAGTCGTCAAGCTTAATATTAGCATCAGTGTTGTATTCAATATAAGGTAACAGCATGCTTCTGTTGCTGGACATATTTATTGAGGTTATAGTAGTTTCAGTAGTTAAGTATAATTTGATAATTTTGAGATTTACTAGATATACAGTGAGGTTTTTGATAGAGTCGATGTTATAGAGAAAAATTATTGTTATTCGGTAAAGATATCAGGTCTTCGTTAAATTAGAATGACTTTAGTGGTAAATTTTCTTTGTTTACCCATTGCCAAAAAAAATAATAAATAAATAAATATTCAGATTTCCATTTTGAGTTTTCGTTTGAGTCTTCATCCTATTAAAATCATAAGCAACCTATAAATGACACTGATTTTCTATTTAATGGAGTGTAAAACTGACAACATCAGAAAACTTGTTTGTCCAAATTTACATAGTGGCAATGGCAAGACTTATGTTCTTAGCACATCTTCTTCTTTTCCTCCTACTACATAAAATGCCCTAATTACTTTTCACAATTCATGTTCAAACCCCTAAACCCCATCCCATAATTGTATACGAAGTCCAATCCTTTTGTCTATCTTTTGGTCTTTAATTCAACAACTAAATCCATAACTTGTATTTTGTCCAAAGGCCTCCTAAATTTCTTTTTATTTTAAATTCTGGCAATCATCAGCTATTTACCTTTTTTAGAAACCAGGCACGCTGTGACCCTTTTCAATCCACAAAACCAACAATCCTTTTTTAACTTCTTAAAAGCACATATTTCTATAACCAAAGCAAAAAAGGGGTCCAGTCATCCTC
Organism: Heliamphora exappendiculata; assembly: GCA_034768845.1. NCBI lineage: Eukaryota > Viridiplantae > Streptophyta > Magnoliopsida > Ericales > Sarraceniaceae > Heliamphora > Heliamphora exappendiculata. The sequence goes on from JAOTRH010195104.1 coordinate 4,073, forward strand.
ATTTTCCATTTTTAATTCTGGTAAGAGCCCATTCATTGAAATCATTTTATCTACTAATAGTGCCGAACTCGCGTATTACCAAATCACACCTCTATTGCTCCAACTTTAGATATAGGTATTTTGAGAATTCATCAAATCACCACAAAAGCACCTTCTTCTAAGTTTCCTAATGTAGTCCAACATCCACTGTACATAATGTGATTTAACAGTTTAGAAGAAAAAGGTTTACTCACAGTGTCCCTATAGCCAAAAGGTGTTGAATGGGGTCAAAAGCAAGAATTGATGCAGTGGATGGGATCCCATAGTGAACAGCAACACATGGATCCAGGTCTCTCAATGTCCCACTTTCCTGTGGCACATTATGCTAAAGAAACAAAAAAGGATGTAAGGCACTGCAATATTTTTAGTAGTAGTCATAAAGCAAAGAAGAATAAGAAACGGTGATATATAATTTTAATTTTTTTCAATTAAACAAAGGTATTACACTCTAAGATGCTACAGTTCTGTAAAAAGCAACAAAAAGAATTCTACTGTAGTAGTGCCTCTCAATTTAGTTGAAGAAGCTATGGCATTATAAGAGAGAAGGGAAAATGCTTAATGTTCATTAATTAAAAGCATGTTCATCATGGACTGGTGAGCAAGAATCAGTTTGGATAGAAAACAAAAATCAAATCATACAACGTCATGAAAAGCAGGACCATGTTACATAGCATAACTGTATAAAGACAAGCTAAGTTAAGCAAGATAACTAAAGACTTTGTCACCAAAATCTTCAAAAATGTATCAACGTGTAGCAATGACAAAAGAAAATGACGTTCTTTGCAGCACACATGTTGAGACTGCACTTCACCTCTTTCACTTACATATCCTCTAAGTAACCCCAATGGCCTATGGCCCCAACCCTAAAGTATCTTTGCCTACCATATCTTGAAAAAGAAACAAGTTCAAGGAACTACATGGATAACGCCATCCAAGCCAATGCTAATAATTTCCAAAATGAAACAAAAAGCAATATATTAGAAACAAGCACAAAACGGCCTGAAATTGGCAAAGGAGAGAAAATGCCCAGAAAATCAGGCATGGTTTCAGATTGGCTGAATACATACCCAAAATATGAACAGCAATGTTTGGATCCAATAGAATCATTAATTGATTTGGAACAAGTGTGGATGAGATAAAAATTTCCCCAAATATGCAGAAAAGGTGGTCACATTTGTTAAATTCTGGATGAAAAATTCTTCAAGTCAGAAATACAAAATTTGTGTACCAAAATCTGCTGAAGATCCATTAAGAAGGTAAAATCCAAGCCAATATGTAGTTATTAGAAACTGGCACACTTGTATAAAAATGTCTAAAAGATTAAGATAAGGATATGTCAACACAATACATATAGGTGTGTCTTGTATGTAAAAAATAAAAGCACTTTTTAATATCATTTATATGACAAACTATCCTTCCTCGCGTGCCCATTAATATCAGAAGCATCTAACAATAATATTGAAGTTCACATAAGAAAAACAGATAATTATAATCTGTGGGCACAGATCGAGGAAAAACTCTATGCAATTTCATCTCTCATTAATCCAAGTTCTTCTTCTTTTATTATTGAACAATGCTTGCAACTCCACATATATCATCCTTAACAATCGTATATCTTCTATTCTAGAAGGTAAAGTCGTGTTTGTTAAGCATGTATTCACGTTACAATGTTCAAGACATCCTAGACACAAGCCATGGAGTATACAAGAAGTATAGGATAATTGTTATACAAAGAATTATTTCCAATTATGTGTAGTTATAATTACACATGAGTGTCCAAGTCTCGCACTCCATACAAATGCAACACTGCACGATTCTCCTAAAACTTATCTATGATTGACTGGAACATCGTATTTGATAGCATTATGCTATAAAAGGCATATGCATTTTGAGAGAGGGGAGGGAGCAGTCCAAAAGTTAATCAAGTTTGGAAGCATATCATTATTAGAATAAGCAAAACCACTAATGTATATAACCAATTAAATAGACAATATGCTCTTGGGGGAAAAATGGCTATCAGACAGGGAAGATGTGTAGAGCCCTAGAATTCAACTATACCTATTTAGAAAAGAGAGACAAAATGATAATATAACAAAAATGAGCAGAGACTAATCCAGCCTCCAATTAGAAGAAAAAAAAATTTGAAGCTAATGCAGTCCATTCAAGGCTCAAAGAAGTGTACATTTAAATTGGCAGCTAATATTGAAAGATGGCATGTATTTAGGTGAGGCCTACTAGAACTATGCACAAAAGGTTCTTAGTCTTAATATAATCTCACCTTATAGATATTTAGGTTGAGTATAACCTATTAAATTTTCTCTACATTTTAAAATGTTTCATGGGTCAATAGTGTTCTGGAACTGTAGTAATTTCAAATTTTTATGAACATAGATTGTAGGGAATAATTGCCGGGTTTGTACTGTGAAAGTGTGAGCTGTAATTTTTGGATATTTTGTTATTTGTTTTTTAGCTAAAGGGTAGTTTAATCACTAAGACTAATTAGGGTTTTAGTTTTTTTGTTCTATATATATTATGTAACTCTTTTTTAATGTTTAAGCCTTTTACTAATTTTCAATAATAGTATTCTTTCTTTCCTTTGTTATCAGGGTACCAGAGCCATCATCAAAACCCTAGCCACAGTCACCGTCAACAATCTCCTTCTCCCACAACGATCAATTGAAAACCGTATCCCACCGTCGACAATCTTTTCTTCTATTCTGGTGCAAACCTCCACTTTCGAAAACCGTAGACCCTTCGCAAAATACAATCAACGATTTTTTCTTCTCTAGTGCTGCCAACAATCTCTACTTCTTTGACGCCGATCTGCTCATTTAAAAACCCTAGCCCATCGCAGACCCTTCAAAAACCCTAGCTTCCCTTTTGGTCTCTTCGAAAACCCTACCCGCAAATCACAGACCATTCGAAAAACCTAAACCCTTCAAAAAAAACCTAATCACCCTCTTCTGAAGTGATCAGAACCGTAATTTAACGATGACAAGACCTCGTCGTCCCTCCCCTTGCAGCGCCAACCATCGACGGCCACCTTGTGTGCATCAACGAACAACATCGAGATTGTTTTAACCTCTGTCCAGCATCTTAAACCTCCAACGACCTTGCTGGACATCTTAATCAATGTCAACAACCTCGTCAGCCTCCTCCACCAACACCAGCGACCTCGCCGGAGCCCTTGCCTACGCTCTTCACCAGCCTTGGCCTCCACCCGTTGACCAACAACTGTCTTTTCTTGACATTTGGTTGGTTGATCTTATTTGGTTAAAATTTGTTCACCTTATCTCTTGCCCTCAGGCATGTCAGAATAGACTTAGGAGATCCACAACCAAGAGTGTTGATGAATTCTAGTAGACATTGGAACAACCCATTCCAAGCTCCTCTCTCCAAAACAAGCTCCTTCAAAGCCAAGAAACAAGTTTGCTCCAGTAACTTAACCCAACATTGGTGTGCACAACTATAGAGAATTCACTTGATTTCTTTTGTGAACCTTCTTCTGTTGTGACTCTGGATTGTACTAGACACGAGATCTTGAATGGAATCAGATTTGATATTTTTTGCTGCACGAGATTCGGTATGAGATTTTGCTCTTTGACTTCCGATAGTACTTAATCTTTCTTCATATAGTCCCTGTTTGAGCAATTTCAAATTATGCACGACTCTTCTGGGCTCCAACCCCATGCATTTGCTATGCTCACTTTTTTTTCAAGTTTACATAATTCCTTTTTCACAAGTATTTCACTCAAAACTTGGATTTTTTATTTCGGTTCTTCTCATCATATGACATCTGATTTGTCGAGTCTCAGTCATTGCATTTCACTCTCTTATCATGTCACTACTTTTATTGCAAACGGCGCTTCTATGCAAATTGTTTCTATTGGCTCTATTCTCCATTCCTCATCTTCTTCGTTGTGTATTCCTAACGTCTTCTATGTGCCACAGTTATCTATTAGTTTACTATCTATTAGTCAGCCATATGATTCTGGCTTTGATGTTTTATTATCTTCTTTTGGTTGAGATGTTCAGGATTAAACGTTCCAGAAGCATATTAGAATTGGGCGTCAAGCTAGTGTTTTATATATTTTGGAGAGCTTATACATTCCTGTTCATACCTCTTCAACTACTATGTCTTCTTTTTGTTCAGATCAGAATTCGTCTTCTTTTTATCTTTGGCAATCTCGGTTAGGTCATCCGTCTAGTGAGTGTTTAAAAATTTTAGTTTAGTCAGACCAATTGGGTAAAGTACCTGCTAGTGACATCTCTGAGTGCAGTGGTTGTAAACTTACTAAAATGTCAGCTTTACCCTTTCCTAAAAGAACTTCCTTCTCTACATCTCTTTTCTCTATTGTCCACACTAATGTATAAGGCCATTCTCCCTTACAACAAAGAGTGAATACGTGTACTATGTTTCTTTTATTGATGATTATAACCGTTTTTGTTGGGTCTATCTCATGGCTCACAAATCTGATTTTTTTTGTATTTATCGCAATTTTCATTCTATGGCTTAAACTCAATTTTCTACCACCATCAAAATCATTCGTTCTGATTTGGGCAGGGAGTACTTCTTAACATATTTCCTGATTTCTTAGCTGCCTCTGGCATTATTCATCAGTCTTCATGTTCTAATCCCCAAACACAAAATGGTAGAGCTAAAAGTAAACATCAGCACATCTTCAACACAGCTCGCTCCCTTCTCCTTTCCTCATCTATTCCTGCTATTTTTTGGGGATAAGTTGTTCTTACTGTAATTTATCTTCTTAATCGTATGTCAACTCTTCTTTTTGGGATCTCTCCTTATGAAAAATTGTTTGGTCAATTTCCTAATTACTCGTCGTTACAAGTTTTTGGTTCAGTTTGTTTTGTTCTTCTTCCCAAAAGAGAAAGCAATAAACTCAGTGGTCGATCAACTCTTTGTGTCTTCTTAGGAATGGCATTCACCAGAAAGGGCATCGGTGTTATAATCCTATATCTAAACGGCTCTATATCTCCCGTCATGTTGTCTTTCTTGAGTCACTCTCTTACTTTACTTTTCCTCCCAAATATGCCCCTATTTTCCAAGAGGATTTGAATCAGATTGACCCTTTTTCCGAATCAAGTGTCATCTTAAGAGTTTACTCGTAGCCCTGATGTTTTTTATCTTACTCTACATCTCATTCTTCTGTTGTTCTATCTCTCTATTGGGATAACAAAAGTGCCATATAGATCGCTCACAACTCTATTTTCCACAAGTGTATAAAGTATATAGAGATTGATTATCACTTTATCGTCAGCATCTTCAGCTTAGTACTAATGATCTACCTTTTGTCTCCTTGTCTTTGCAACTTGTCAATTTTTTCACCATGACTCATACTTCGGCTCGTTTTCACTTCTTACTTGGCAAACCCTCACTGCTCACCGGGTTCGCATAGTTTGAGAGAGGTGTGAAAGTATAATTTTTGGGAATTTTATTATTTGTTTGTTAACTAAAGGGTAGTTTAACCATTAATTTGGTTTTAGTTTTTTTGTTATATATATTTAGTAACTCGTTTTTAGTGTTTAAGCCTTTTGTTAAATTACAACAATAGTATTCTTTCTTCCTTTTGTTATTCTGTATTAGTCAAGTTATTTTTTTAGGTCCATTAAGTTTTTTTTTTTTTTTACAGGTCTTAGACGAGATCCTGGAAGTCGACGTCCTCAATTTTCAAATTTGGGAATCGAGGTCCTATTAGAATTAAGAGTTCTTGGAAGTTTGTATACAATTATGTACTCCTAATTCACTGTAGAACAGCTAGAGAGAACTTTTGGTCTTCTTTAAGAATGCATGATGCATATCTGACAAAGACAATGTATGCAGAATGCTTCTGGCAATCTAGGTGTAAGGCCTAAGCCTTCTTATTCTCTTCCCTTAGTTTTCTGCACTTCTAAGCCACCAGAACCATGACCAGTTCATCGCTTTCCTTACCTTTAAAACCATTCTACATGTTGGCAACCTTAAAGAAGCAAAACCAAGAAGATTTATTCTCAGGCTTATTCACAACACATAGAACAACTCTGAATCCCTCTCTTTTCTTGCATAATTACTACCAAAAAATGCTACTCTTTATAACCACCATAAAAACCGAAAAAGTGCCAAGACTTTGGAGACCTGAAAACCTCTATAAACAATAAAAGTGACCAGAAATAAAGCCCTCTTCAGTTTTTCCCCCAATCAAGTTTAGCTTACAGACTGTGGGAGAGTATTATTCACAACTGTATTATATTATCAGGGCCCTTAAACTACCCAAATGTTTGAAAGAAGTCAACAAGAGAAAGAGAGAGAGGGAGAGAGGGAGAGAGAGAAGAAGATTGGAAGAAGAAGCAAACAGCAATTTTCTCTTGTTATTGTACTTTGCATTTTGCAACCCAGGATACATATCTACATTCACACTTGGAATACCATCACCAAATACCAAAGACTTAATGAGAAGAGGATGAGACGTCCAGTTATCTTGATCATACCAATGCATGATGATGCTCAAAGAAATCTTCTCTCTAAAACTTGACAGTGAGCTTTCTCGACTGGAAAAAATTAGTTTGTAGATCAGTGCAAGATTTGTTCAGTGCACTTACATAGCATCCAAACAGTTGCTGTAGTATCTGGGTATTTAAATAGAGAAGCAATATTATAAATTAAAGAGGGGAATTCTTGAATTGCTCCCTGTTTTAATTCCTGCCGAACGTTGGGGGGGGGAATCATAGTGGATAATGCATTTAGGAAGTGTTGGATGCACTGACATTTTTCAATGTTTCACTTTTGGCTTGTTCATTGTTGCCATTGGGTAAATAAAAAGTGGTTCTGGACTCGGAAGTGTAGATGCTGCTTACTCTTTCATTTTGTTAGCCCTAATTCCTTTATAACTGATGACCAATGATTATTTTTTTCGGATAAGGATAATGATCAATGATATATCACTTCACGCATCATCATATTCCCTAAAACTATAAGATCCGGAGAGTGTTATTTTAATTCGAATCCCTCATTTGTATTAATCTATCTCAGTCCAATAAAGATCCTTCCCTTCTCTCTTTCTTCCTTTAAAAATCTTAATGAAGTAAGCGTTGATCTGTTCAACCCTTAATTCCTTCTCTCATATCTCGACACACTACACTATAGCCTTCTTTCAACCAACTCGTAGCTCAGCAACACAACAACCAGATAATCACATCAAACAATGAAAAAGGTACACCAGATATCAACAAATTTTTTTCTGTCAATCAATCTTTCTGCCACCAAGATTGAACTGATATTCAATAACTGAGAGAAAGAATATATATATATATATATATATATATATATATATACACTGTATATTTCTTCAAATCGGAACCATAATCCCC
>JAOTRH010195115.1:0-11476 GCA_034768845.1 Heliamphora exappendiculata
AATATTACAAAATTAAAATTTTATTATCAGTTAATAATAAAATTTATACTAAAATTACTCATATATATATATATATATATATATATTTGACAGGAATGCCCTAAAAAAGACATGCACATATTGGAGTGGATGTTTGGCATCTCTGTACATAAAAATGTCAACCTAGGGGGCCGCTAGGGTAGTATCAGGCCTAGTTTCGAATAATTATTCAATATTTTGTTTTTTTTTTTTTTTATATTTGGTGTATATGTGTGGCACATTTTGATGTGAGAAATTTAAAATAAATTTTTTAATGAAAAAAAATAAATTTTCACTAAAAAGTAAAAAAATAATTAAAAAATCTAAACTTTTTAATTAAAAGATATTATGTATCAATTTTTTTGAATTCAAAAAATTAAAATTTTTGATAAAAAATAAAAAATACATTAAAAGCAAAAATAAACAACATAAAATAAATTACCAGGCTAAAAATCTAAAATTATATAATTTTGCTACCAAAAGAATTTGTTGCAAATATATTATGTTATATGGTTTCCTCCCTTCTTAGCGACATTTCATAAATTTACATTAATATATTTATGAAAAATGTTAACAATTTCTCCTATGTTAGGGATGAAATACATGAGTTACTCTATCCAGAAAGCGGTAAGTTTTTTTTGTTCTTGTTTACTTTTTGGGCTGAAAAAATTAATTGAAACATAAAAGGCTGAATTATTTAGAATTTTGTGACTTTGTAACTTTAAAAATTATTTTAAACACATTTTATTCTTTAATAAAATATTTCATATGTTCTTACTTTAGAATATATTCTTACCCTTTTTGACTTTAGAGAAGTGTGTTGATTTATTTATTTACTAAGTATCGCTAGTGTCTAAAGACACTATCACCATTTTTTTAGATTACTCGTGTATTTTAATAATTTTTTAAAATATTATATTATTATAAATAATCCATATTAAAAAACACTAAATGAGAAAAAAAAATATAATACATAAATAATCATTCTAAGTATTCAATTTTAAAAAATAGCAAAATTTTTCTTATTTTTTTGAATAATTCCACAATTTGATGGTTCACAACATAACCTGTAATAAAAATAAGTAACACAATATATACAAATTCAACCTGGATCCTAACAACAAATTAAAAAGAAAAACTAATCAAAACTTGGTATTGAAAATTTTCAATTTCAAAAACTAATCTAGACTAAATTATCCTTCATATAATATTTTATACCTTTAGTTTTGGTTCAGAGAAGAGATTAAATTAGAATGAAAAAATAATAGTGAAAATATATATTAGCCCTCTAGTGAAAATAATAGTGAAAATTTAAAGAAATAAAAAAACAGTTGACTAATCTAAACATGCCTTCTAAAGGACTTCCTTTAAACAATAATCAAACAGTTGAAATTCCTAAAAATTTCTTAGAACTTTTACACATTGAAAAGCAATATAAATAGTGAAAATATATATTAGCTTATTAAAAAAACAGTTCAAATGTGTACTCGAGTATTGAAATTGTACCGACAAATTTATTACGTTTTAACAAATTTAGAAAATACAACCAAAGTCAATACCAATGCTAAAGACCAAAATATAAACCCAAATAATCTGATTAGAAGAGTTACACAAATATAAGTCCTATAAACCTTTTCAACTCTTTTCAAGATAAAAAAATTTGCTTCTTTTTTGCTTATTCAATTAGTATAAACTTTCTTGTCATTCACCACAACCAATGAATGATGGATAACTAAAGAACTAATTCTCAAAAAAAAAAAAACGATTAAGCTATGTATAAATGCATTGCATCAGTTTGAAGAAGAAATCTTTATCTATCAACCTTCAAATGCATTCGATTAAAGAAATCATTTGAACGCATCGCCAGTTTAGTTCATAACAAATACATTAATAATGAGTGACATATATCCATGTGCAAGTGATGCTTTTTGTGCCTGTTGTTCTATGGTGATCCATCAAAATAAACTGAAATAAAATACCATTTAAATGCATATGAGAGTCTAAAAAATGTATAATTACAAATCTCAATTGACTATTAATTATTGCTTATAGGAATCTCAACTGCAATCGTCTTCGATATCAAATTGGTAAAATTTTTATTCTTCATTTTATTTTCAATCATTTTATAGCAGAATTACATAAAGTAATAGGATTAAAATTAAATCATAAATACAACGATATCTAATAAACAAATATGTAGTTATTTGAGACCAAAAATAACAAATCATAACCAAATTTTTAGTAAAGTAATCAAAAACTCTCACAAAAGTCAAGCAATGGACTTCAATAATTATCAATGTAATAAGAAAAATTCCAATTAAATCCAAAATCTTCAAAAATTAAATTAAAATTTAAAAAAATAAAATTGATATAGGCGTACCAAATAATAACATGCAATAATAACAACCGGCAATAGATGTAACATAAACAACCTAATGACTGACATTATTCTACAACAATAATAATAAAAATGACAAGTTATAAAATTTTAAAATACAATTTCGCACAGGTAAACTAACAATTTTTAAATAATGTCTAAAGAACCCAAAAATGTCTACGAAGAGAAAAAATGTAAATTCACTTATAAAAAGTGTATGTAGCTAAATAAGATTATTTATAACAAAAAAAGAGTTAAAATCAGTTACACATCATCAATCAAAGAGAGATTTAGATGTGGACAACATGCGATGGTAAACCCAAATATATATGAGAGAGAAACAATAACCAGAGCTCCTGCTAATTAGAGAAGTTGATCAAATGACTAATCCCATAATCATAATTTAACAAAATTAATTATATCAAGCTAACTAGAGATTTCGATGTGGACACCTTGCAATGGTAAACCCAAATATGTATGAGAGACAGAAAGAATTGACCAAACAATATCCACAGCTCCTGCTAATTAGAAAAATTGACCAAATGACTAATTCCATAATTATAATTTAACAAAATTAATTCTATCAAGCTAATCAAGAGATAATCTTTATCTTCACAACTCAAATTTATTATAAGATCTCAAACAATAAATATTTCCAAACCAAATCGTCATTCTAGAGTAAAAAACAATCACTCACATTCTTTGCAAATGAAACTAAAAAAAACTAATGAATGCCTGGAATAAAATATGAAGAAAACTAATGAATGAATAAGGTATACTAACATATTTTTAAAAAAAAGCCTTGCAACATGATATAATTTATTTGTAACTTGTAATTCATTCAAAATCAAGGACATCAACATGGTTTTTTTTTCTTTTTTCCTTTTTTTATTGAATTATTCATTTGAACAAATTTAAAATTAAACAAAATAACAAATATAGAATAAAAAAGCAAACAATTTTAAAAAATTTTGATAGCACAAAATGAGTAACAAAGGAAAGCCAAATGGATAAATTATTATTTCTCTAGTTTTTTTTTATTTTTCAAGCAATTACAACCACCACCTCAGGTTAAATTGGTTACATAAATACTTTTACGCCATTATACACGTATTTATATAAAGATAAAAAAAATCAAGACTAAAGAAAATCAATGTTTTCCACACAACAAAAATGTAAAAATAAAATCATAAGAAAAAATTGTACATGCTTGATGGAATTATCCCCAATAAAAAAATTGTTCAAACCAACTCGAAAAGTAAACGAAGTTTAAAAAATAATACCTCTGCAGTCACAGGGTCAAAATCAACATAAGACAAAAAAAAAAAAAACCTAAAGTCTATCTGAAAATTTAATTCAAAAGGCTTAGTCAACTCCAACTCTTCTTCAAGCAAATCCAAAATGCCATGTGCAGCCAACTCATCAATTTAAATGATCCTTAAAAAAGTAATCTATACTCATAAAACAGAACATACCAAAACATAAATACAAATAAAGAAACACACCAATGCTTCCTAGGTCATGCCTAAAAAAACCACACTTTTTTTTTCTTTTTCGAAATATTTATTTTCTTAAACTTTGGACTTTTTGAAAATCAATAGCATATGAAAAGAATGCTAGGAATCTTGTACACGTACTTCAATGAAGTGAAATTTTTTTAATTATGAATTCTCTTAGGAGCAAAATACTTAGAAAAAAATCAAACCACAATCCCATTTTAATGGGCATTACACATAGAGAAGCCTTACAATGCATCAAGAAGAGCAAAAAATGTGCTAGAGGAAAATATCTAGATTGAACACTTATTCACCTATTAACTTGTATACCAAACCCATTGGTTCTACCATAATGTTGATTAATGGACCAAAACCAAGAACCCTAGTGAGAGGGAGGAGAGATATGAGAGATAAGGCAAAAGAAAGAGTAGGAGAGAGAGGAAAGGGATAGAGAACCTATGGTGGCGACTAACAGTGGCTGAGACAGCAACGACGACGGCAACCTATGCAGATGCGAATGGAGAGAGAGTAGTAAAAAATAATTAAAACCAAAAAAATCACATCATCCCTTTTGATTCAGTGCCAACAACTATAACATATAAATGCAATATCCAAGCTTTGTTAAACAAAATCGGTTTACATTTGCCAATCAAAGAAGGAATGAACAAAAATTATGCATGTTTCAATTAATGTTCAAAAAATTACAAATTTTTTTAATCATCACGACTTTTCCTTTTAGGAGGAAGCATGTTAATAAAACAATTAGATAAGAAGCAAAGTGGAGCTAATGGTTTCAAAAGGCGCAAGAACAACTTTATTAATAGCCCCTACCAAAGCACCAGTAAATTATTTTTCCAATTTCTCTACTCTCCTAAAGCCTTAGAGATGAGGTTACTTTGGGGAATGGAGTTACCTCACTTGAGTGCCAAAGTGACAAATGGCAGATGCAATACTGAAAAGAAATGTAGTAGCAACTTTATAACAGGAAATTGATCTGCATATGTATTTAGAAGAAATGAGGTTAAAATAATAGGATTAATGTATTGTTTACCTCAAACACTTGTATAATAGAATTGCTCTTAAATTCCTACCAATGCAAATAATAAGGAGAAAGAGAACTCAACAACCATAGCAGAAATTACCAACATGCATCTCCCAAAACTTAATGCCAAGTCAAAGAGAAAGTAAGATCTGAACGTTTACTTGAAAATGGTATTTTGTATTAATTTTTTTCTGTACTCTTAAGGTTCTGCAAATGCAAATTCTAAACATTTACAAAAATAGCTTGTAAGAAAGTAAGATAAAAAAAAGAAGTAAAAAATGAACAGAACAACACAACCATGTACATAAACAAAACAAAAAACAAAAATAGAAACGAACGCACAAACATTTCTCTACTATTACTTGATAACCACTTTACTTCATAACTTCATTCTGTATTTAATGGTAATGACTAAAAAACATTAGATCTCTAGGGATCTAAATTTTCCAAGAAAAAATAATTATTAAATTTAAAACAAATAATTCTACCATACAGCATCCAGAAGAAACATATATTAGAACAACCATGAAGAAGATGGTAAAATAGGACAAACATAGAAGGTGTTGTGAAACCATAGTGGTTTACAATCTTCGATCTAGAAAATGTATGAATAACATATATGCGAATAAAGAAATAAAAAAACAAACAAATATTGGATAACGGATACAAAATTAAGCAATGTATTGATTAGATTGCTTTCAATTAGTAGAAATTATAAACTGGAAAACAAAAGAAATGAATGAAATCCAGCGAATAATGGTAAAATAAGAACAAATTTTTATTATTAAAAAAAAAAGTTCAAGAAGACGAATCAAATTGAGAATAAATACAAAAAAAATATTAGGAAAAAATAATCAAACCAAATACAGAACTCAGGCATCGAAGACGAAAACCCACAATGAAAAAAAACAATACTGGTGAGATAGAGTTAGGAATACCTTCAGAAAGACGACGAGTTTGCTGTTTACGAAAGAGAGAGAGCACAATGAGATCAGCGGTGCGCGGTGAGTTTGCTGTTTACGAAAGAGAGAGAGCACAATGAGATCGCGCAAGAGAGCACAATGAGATCAGCGGTGCGCGGTGAGTTTGCTGTTTACGAAAGAGAGAGAGCACAATGAGATCAGCGGTGCGCGGTGGTGCAAATCAGCGGTGAGCAGTGGTCGAATCAAATTGAGAATAAATACAAAAAAAATATTAGAAAAAAATGATCAAACCAAATACAAAACTCTAGTTTCAGAGACAAAAACCCACTATGAAAATAAAACAACGCTATGATGAGAGAGAGTTAGGAATACCTTCGAAAAGACGGTGAGTTTGCCATTTACGAAAAAGAGAGCACAATGAGATTAGCGGTGCGCGACGATGCAGATCGGCAGTGAATGACGGTGAGCAGTGGTGAGTGACGGTGAAAGAGAGATCGAATCTGATGAGAGGTAAAGCGAGGCAAAGAGCGAAGTGATAGAGAGTGAGCAGTATGGCGAAGCCATGGCGATGTGCGTTCAGCGATGTTCGAGATGCAACGTGAGGACGACGATGCCCATTAAAAAAGAGCAAAAGAGAGCACTGTGGCCGTCGATGGTGCGATGGGCCAAAGAAGAATGGCGGTGGGTGGCAACGGGAGGGAGAGAGAGAGAGAGAGGGGGGCGTGTGGGATGAGAGAAGCTTGGGATTTTGGTTGTGGCTGTGGGAGGCGTAGGAGGAGAGTTCGGTGGGAGGCTGTGAGAGCTGGTGGGAGGCTATTCAAGTTGGTATTCTTACTTTATCGGATCTCTCCTTAAGCAACCTACCCCTCTGCCAATCAAATAAAGAAATAATGTATTTTGGACTGACCATTGAATATTCCACCATTTCAAGCATGAATTCCAAACAACTAAACATACCTACAATGAAGTAAAGCATGCTCCATGCACTAAATATTTTCCTTACAAATATTACAAATCAAAATCTAACGACCTAAGACACCAATTCTTGATAAATGTTCAGCATGCCCTACATGCCCGAGCCAACTATCCAAAAGACTACATCTAACAGATCGAGAAAACTAGTCTCGTCTATTGCATAAATATGTTGCTGTTCCAAGAAGATTACAAATTATTATAGTTAAAGCTACATATATAGTGCTGACTGCTCATACACACCTATTCAATTTCCAAATTGAATTACAAAATGATAAAATTATTCCTCACGTACTTTCTAAATTAGAATTACATTACACCTAAAGCAAAACAAACACTCATTAGAGATAAGATCAAACTATAATTTCAAACACTCATGGAGTGTGTCCAAAGAATATGAATAATAATTTGTAGGCATCTTTCTTTTAAATAGGAGTTCTACGCTACATGGTTTACTTATAAAAATTAATACTAATTTCTAGAGGACTAGGTATGACGTGGGCTTGTAATCTCAAACCAAGCTGGGTTATCATTAGATAAGAGAATTTGAGGGAAGAATGAAGGCTTGACTAACCTTGTCATGGTGGTGCACTGATGGAAATCAAAAAATGGGAATAGAAACATTACTAAGGCTGATTTGATTTTTTGAAGTCAAAAAATCAAATTGAAAACTACTTTTTCTATTAATTTTCTTGCCAACTAAACATGTAATGAAAACAAATGTTTTTATATATTTTTTCTTTTAAAAAGCAGGGGGGCTCTTACTGCATAGCATGATTTGATTTTTTTTTACTTCTAATATTCTAGGTATTTTTTTTTTCTAATATTCTAATTATTTTACCCATTGAAGTCTATATAAGAAGAAAAACAGAGACTGAAAGATCAATACCAATTTTTACCCAAAGATTATCCAAACAATCAAATAACAGAACAATTGCTCATCGCAAATTCTAAAGACCTAAAGGAAGTTATCTACGTATATACGAAGAAACGAAAGAACATAAAAAGAGAAAGCATTATAGTGACGGTGCCTTCAAATTGAGAGAGAGAGAGAGAGAGAGAGACGTGAATGGAGGAGAGAAAGGGAGAAATAGTTTACCGGTGGTTGCGTGCGACAATCGGCGGTGTGGATAAGGGAAAAATCAGTGAAGCAGCCCAAGTTTAGAGGATATCCCTCACTCACGACCACATAATTCATTGCTAAAAAAGTAACTAAAAACTGCTGCCCCATGCCTCCTACATAATTTAAAACTCACCAGCTAAGTGCATTCCATACATCCTCCTCTGTTGGAAGGCATAAACTAAAAAAGAAAAACCACTGGACAGCTCCAATTTGAAATGATGCAAAATTTCCAAAGCATCAAGTCATTTGTATCCAATTTACTAAATTCAAAGAATCAAATAGAAGATCAAGTACTGGCATTCCACTTCACATAAAACTAAGAATTGTGTTCGCCAAAAGACAACAAATAAAAAGAGTAAAATTAAGAGATTCAAAACTTCTTTTCTCAATATCATAAGAAACTCTCACAAACAAAGACAAAGAAATGTACCTAAGTGATCTCTGAGAATTTCTTCGGACTCCAAGATGTTATCAAGTTCCCTACGTAAAGAACACTACCTTTATAGGTAACCCCATTCACTGTGAACCCTTCGTCGGTATACCTATAAAAGAAATTCAAACAAATATGCAGCATAAGCCACCCTATCAAAATGCATCCTCCACTGTTTACCCTCCAACTATGGTTGATTTTCCCTACAAAAAATACTATGGTTGATTTTCCATGCAAAAAATCAAAAATCTGATTTTTCATCTCCAAACAAATAGATTTATGGCTGATTTCCCTATTTAAAAGAAATAGATTCTCATATGGCAAACCTGCATAGAAAAATTAAAAAAACCAAAAATTAGAGCGTATTTTTTTAATCAACAATTGCATATCAGTATCGAGAAATAAAAAACCAGATATATGGCTGCTTTTTTGTGTGCATTTTTTTATTTAGTGGTTTGCATCTCTCTAAGGGTAGAAACTTGGGCGTTGAGGTAGTGAAGGCCAAAGAAGCTTCCTATCTACGAATCTACCTGATAAGCTTTGGAATAGAGGAATAGAAATGAAGAAAAATATAGAATCTTGACTTTACAGACTGGAAAAATATCTCATTACATTCAGAGTAGAACTACTAATTTTCAAAAAGTGTCCTCCTCTTCTCTCCTACGCTCCTTTATTCCTCCACTTGCCTTCCTTCCTCACTCAGTTGTTTATCACTACCGAAGAGGAATATGATTAAAGATGCCAAAAATCGAGCCCTGAATTGCTGCTACTAATTCTCAAAGCTTTATTGCTCGATTTGTTCGAAATCACAAAAATCAAGCCCTAAAATCGAAAGAAAACCCAAATATATAATCAAAGGAGTGAAAATGAGTACCCGAACAGGAATGATGGCGTGTGACGGCGAGTTCGCAGAGAGAGAGAGAGAAAGAGAGAGAGAAGGGCGGCGGTGAGTGGTGGCCGGCGAACGGAGATGGTGCGATGGAGCAGAGAATGGCGGCGGTGAGTAGCGGTGGTTGGCGATGAGCGGTGGTGGCCGGCGAACGGAGATGGTCGGCGTCGACGCGTAGAGGCGAGATCTGTGTGAGAGAAGTGAAGGGATGAGAGAGAGAGAGAGAGAGAGAGAGAGAGGTCTGTGTGAGATATTTGATTTTTGAAAATGAGAGAGGCCTGGACGTTTGGAGAACAAAGAGCGGGGGAAGATTTCCACCGTTGGATGAGTCGTGACTTTGGGCGGGAATCAATTTTAACCGTTGATGAAAATATGTCTGACATTTTAGGAGCTGTTGTATTATATAGATTTGATAATGGAAGGTATTGTTGTTATTTACTTATAAGTTTGTTTGGGTTGAAAATAAGCTATTTTTTCATAAAAATAGCAAAAATAAATAATTTTTTTATTAAAAGTGGAATTTTTCAAAATGATTCAAATAAAAAAAATAATCTAGAAGAAAGACAAGTTATATCGTTTTAGAACAAAAAAAACAAAAAACAGAAAACCCTTTAATTTAATGTCTTAATCAATTAGGTTGATGAAGCATTAATTCTCCTGATCTAGAGAGAAAGTAATGGAAAAAAACTATTCCATTTATCCCTATCCAAATAATCACCAAGGACCTTTTTCCTTTTCTCGAAACACTTTCCCTACCCATTTGTCTAAACCTCTTGAACTCTTGCCAATCCTTCAAAGAAAAGTAAATAGAAAATAGTTCTGCTTTTCTACTCCATATTTAGCACCTTTTTTTTCCCCCCACTTTTGCTCCTCCAAAGGAAAGTTAAATATTACCCTCCCTGTTTGTTTGGGGTATCTAAGAAGGAAATATGGCCTTTTGACCTTTTATACAGGAGGGTGAAAAAATATGAGGGGTTCCATAAATTTTTTTATCTCCTTTTTTTTTTTTAATAACCCGTGTTTGCTTTTTTTTTTTTTTAAGTTAATTTTGGATATTACATTCATTGGGATATTATAAAAATATTTCAAATGATGGAAAATGTAATACCAACTTTACCATGCCATTACATATCCTCTATCATTGAATATGATCTCATGTTTCATTAAAGGGGCAACACTAATTCATTTTTCTCTTTATTCAATATTATATCTTACCTTAAATAAACATACTATATATATATGTATGTGAAGGGGGATGGGCCAAAGCCCAAGCCCAAATAACGTGAAGCCCTCAAGGGCCGCTTAAGCGAATTAATCTCGGCCCAACGGGAGACATCCTCGGACTGACCTAACGAAAGAAGGCGAACGATTGGCACTGTTCGGCCCTGAAACATTTAATGCTCTGACAATGCATTAAATATGATTCGATTGTGGTCACATTAGCATTGAATGTGACTCGATCGGGCGCCTCTAGTCATCAAGAACGCTAAAACCTCGAGGAAAACGTCCAGTGATAGAAGCTCGGCCTAAGGTACGGCCGAGCTAAGAATTTTTACGGCGATGTGACCATAGGGACATCCCTGTTATGAGGCAGAATAGGTGTCAGGTGGCAGAGCAGGTTCGAAGTGACGTGTGGAAGGAGGAGTAATCATGAGATATGAGGAGAGAGATTCATTCTCGTATGCTAATAAAGAGGGGAAAAAGAGCCTTATCAAGTAAGTAACAACATGAAAAAATAGTTTTTCTTTCTTCCCTACCCTAAGATCCTCTCTAATTGAGCCATCAGAGTGGCATCCGGCAAGACCCCGTCGGGTAGCTCACGTGTGTGTCGTTTTGTAGGTCAGTTAACGGGCAGATGCGGTTGAGCTGGGTACAACCACCAAATATATATAATATACGAAAATTCTCCGTACATTTGGCGCCGTCTATGGGAACCTAGTTAAAATCATATCGCAGTCGTCCATGGCAACACCCTCGAAGGTTCCTGTTGTGTTTGATGAGCACGAAACACCTTGCACCGTGGAGGAGCACGGAGAGCAAAGGGGGAAAGAAAGGGCCAGCTCACTGAAGTAGCAAAAACTCTTGAGCACGACTTAGCCCAAGATGACGCACTCCATGCTATGGGGCTGGAGATCTTACGGCTCCGTTCGACCTTAAAGAATCGAGGTTCGAATCAACAGACGCAACTAGGAAGTTCCCATTCTGG
>JAOTRH010195136.1:0-11475 GCA_034768845.1 Heliamphora exappendiculata
CAATACATTACGAGTCTATATACAACAATACATTACGAGTCCTTTGTAATTTGCGAGAAAGTGAGAGAAGAAGATATTATCACTAGTAAAAAATACTAAAGACACTCTCGGTGTAAAAAATATTAAGAATATTCTTACTGATATATGTGTATATATATATTGCTGCCTCTATGGAAAGAGGAGAAATATAAGAATGAAAGCTCGGAGCTGTGATTGTCCTTTCTAAGAAAATTTTTCGACGAGAAGTCATCGGTGGCGGCGTGGAAATCGGAGAAAGAGAACTCTCGTATCTTGAAAAGTTTGTTAGAGTGTTCTTGTGGGCTTTTCTAGTTAATTCCCAATTTTAAGATTTCAAATGACGATCGAACACTCTGTATTGTAAAATAGATAGTCTATAATTTTTTTTAAATAAGAATATTAATTATATGTTGTTATTCAGTAGGTAGATTCAGAAAAAGATCAGAATGAAATGTACTTGGACAATAAAATGTACTTGGACAATAAAAGAAGAGAGAAAGGTACAAAAAGAAAAGAAAAAAAAATAAAATAAAAGAAAAGGTGGTGGTGGTGGTGAATGATATAAGTTTCGATTAGATTTTTTGATAGTTTTTTTTTTTTTTTTTTTGTAAGAGTAGCATCGCTCAAAAATACACGTTAAGTAAGGTTTTGTTCGTTTCAACGTAAAATATTTTTTATATAAAAAAATTATTTTATTATTTTTATTTTTTAGTGTTCGGTTGATACATAAAAATTATTTTTAAAATAAACTTTTTTATTATTAAGTTGAAATAAGATATTTTTCATAACATAGTTATAAAAAATAGTGGGATCTGATATGATGCATCTTGAAGCTTCGTTACTATTTAGAATAGCTTTTTATATAATTTTTTTCTTGATTTTTTTCATATGTTTTGAATTTTTTTATTTTTTTGGTCTAGATTTTTTATATTTTTAATTTATCAATATACAATATATCTAAAAGTATATGCCATTTTATTTTGAGTTGCAAAGAGAAGTTTAAAAAATATTATTATTTGAGCTATAAAAAAAAGTTCATCAAAAAAAAAACTTAAAAAGCTTATTTAAGTTTTTTTTTTTTCATTTTATATGAGTTTTTAAAAAAATATTTAGTCATTTGTTTTTATTTTTTTAATTTTTTGTAATAAGAGATGTTTAAAAAGTATTATTGTTTAAACTAACAAAAAAATATTTTTTTTGCTAAAGACAAAAAAAGCCTTTAGAAGATCTTATAAAGCAGCTTTTTAAGGCTTTAAAAATAAATCTAATCATTTTTTATATTTTTAATTTTTCACAATTTGATAAATTTAAAATGTATAATTATTTAAACTAACATTAAAAAAATTATTAAAGACGACAAAAGATAAAAAGTTTAAAAAAATTATTTTAAACAGTAGTCCCAACCACGGTTGGTTTACGTGTCTTTATTTTAGAAATCGACCAACAAAATATATAAATTTGAAAAGGATCAGATGCAAGATATGTCTCTTAAAAAAATAAAAAATAATTTATCAATTTGTTAAAAGAAAAATATTTTCATCTCATGGTGTAAAATATTTTACTTAAAAAAATTATTTTATTTATTTATTATTAAATGAACAATAAAAAATAAATAAAATATTTTAAGGTAAATTACACTGATCTCCCCTGAAATTTCTGACAAAAACAAAAAAATTTCATGTAATTTAAAAAATTACAGTAACACTCCCACAGATTTGATTTTAACATTAAAGAGATCTCAATCGTTAAAATTTTCGTTTAATTTAACGAAAAAAATTAAAGGTCATTCTAAAATCACCCTTAAAACTACTACTCATCCCAAAATTACCATTAAAACTGTCGTTTGCAACCTCCATTTAAAATTGCCGTTCTCACCCCTCCGTTCCCCTGGGGATGACGGGGACGGTTGGAGGTGGAGTGGTTGTTTGAGGGTGGTGATTTTGGGAGATGCGGTAGTTTTGAGGACGATTTTGGAATGAGAGGGTAGTTTATGTTAAATTGAACAGAAATTGTAATAGTTGGAATTTTTTTGATATTAAAATAAAATTTGAAGGGGTGTTAGTGTAATTTTTAAAATTATAATTTTTTTTTATTTTTGTCAAAAACTTAAAAAGGAATCGGTGTAATTTATCCAATATTTTATTTAGGCTAAAATGAATGACTAAATTACAATTCATGGTCATTTATGAATGGCCATCTCCACCAACAGTCTTACCTCCAGCCATCATTTTTGCATGTTATCTCTAGAATTTCCGATCATCACCATCCTACTATTAGCTGCAAAACCATCTACCACTGTCCTCTTCGATCAATATCACTATAAAATATACTTTTATCTCTGATTTTTTTTGTTGACTATCAAAAATAAATAAAAATATTATATTTATTACAAAATAAAAAAATATTAACGGTAACCGTTACCAAATGGGAATATGACCTGTAAATTGATTTATATATGAAAAATTAGACTTATTTATTTTTTTATTTTTTAAAATTTTTTTCATCAAGACTAATTAGGAATTTAAAAAATAAAAAGAATAAAAAAATCAAAATAAGTTAATAACTTAGTGAACCTTTTTACTTTTTAATTTTTTTTTATCAAAACGAAACAAAAAAGTTAAAAATTGTGAGTAAAAGAAAAAAATAAAAACAGTTAGAATTTTCATTTTTTATGTTATGCTAAAAGAATTGAAGAGAGAAATTACTGAGGAGTTAAGTAAGGAAAAAATTAATATTTTACTATTTTTAATTACTAACATTAATCACAATTAATAGTTAACAGTTCACAGATAATCTAAAGTCTATAATAAAACTAAAAAAAATTATTATTTCAATACCTGATTGTATTATATTATTTAGTAGATAAATGTGAACAATAATTAAGTCACCATAACATTATTAAAACTAAAAATCTCTAAGAGGGAACATAGCCCCGGTTTCGAAATACTTTTTTTTGAAAAAATAATAATTTCAAACGGTAGTGTTTGATATCTTTAAAATTTTACTATTGTTTTAAAAAAAATTCTATACACATTTTAAAAACTCTAATTTTCTTAGATTAATAACTATAATACATTTAATTAAAAAATCAACCACACCCTCAGTCATAAAAATATCACGTCAATATTCTAAATACTATAATGTAAAAATATATTAGACTTTTAAGAAAAATTTAAAAAAAAGGCCTTAAATAAATTATTTTAATTTTTTAAAAAATTAAATTTCTTAAAAATTAAATTTGTAGACCTTTCAAATAGAAGCATAGTATATAATAAGTGTATTTATCTCTATAATAAATTTTAATTTCTTTCGCCTAAAAGAACGTTAATGCACTACTATATTTTATTTATAATATTTTTTGTTATAGTAATTCAGTTTGAATTTTTAGCGCCAACCGTAATTTTCATTCTAAACCTATTTTTATGATAATTTGAAATTTAAAATTTGAAATTTATTAAAATATTTACATATACTATCCACCATTTTTCTCTTTATCATTTATTTATTTTATTTTAAAACCTCATTTTATTTAAACTTTCATAATCCCTAGTTAGTACCTTTTATTTTCATAATTTATCATGTAATTTTGTACATGAACTACTTTTTAATATTTTTATACTAACTAATATATATTACACACACATTGTTAGTGCATAAACACTAGTAATTATTAAACAGAACACCAAATAAATACAAAGGAGGAAAAAAGGATTATCTTATTTAGAATAATAACTTAGTTACTTATTTTATTTTTGTTTTTAGTAACTGTTTTTATTGTTTAGTTAAACTATTACATTTTTTGATTCTTTATTAAAAAAGAAGCTGAAAAGAATTAAAAAATATAACAAAAATATTTTAAAATTTTAAAAATAAATTAATAAATCAAATTTTATATTGTTTATTTTTATGTTTAGTAAACTTTTATCTTTTAATTAAAATTTTTACTTTTTTCATTTATATCATTGAGACGATCTGAAAAAAATAATTAAAAAAATTTAGCATGATTGGTAACCAACTTAAATACCTTTTTTTTTTTAATACATTTTTAGCCAAAAAAACTAAATTTGGTTTAAAATTGATTGTTTTGTAATTTATTTTTGAGCTAGCTTTTTAAAATTATTTGTTTGAATAAAATGCTAAATTTTTTTATTTTTTGTTAAAGTTAGACAATTTTATCCTTCTATATAAATTTAATATTAACAATTATAGAAATAATTAATAATGCTACTGCTAGCAATTTTTAGCTTCTTGTTACTACCTTTAGTTATAATACATTACAAATTTTTTCAATAACCCACAATTTTTACTACAACATGTAATTATTTTTTTCGGTTACAAATTATAATTTTTATCAAATACTTACAACTTTCTCTACAAACTATAATTTATAAATTATTAGTTTCAACAATACCAAACATCACAAATTTAAAAGTGATTAAAATTTAAATAAAATATTTTAAAAATTAATATTTTAATTTAAAATTTTAATTTTTTAACTTTTTTACCAGACAAACTATATTATATTTTTTTGCCTTTTTAGTAAAAAAAATCAAAATTACCAAACGAGCTTAAATTATGAAAAAACTCAAAAATAAAGAAGAAGTCTAAAATTTAGCCAAAACAAAGAAAAATGTTGGATTGAGAAAACACAACAAATTGTCATCTTATTCACACATTCGAGAACTAAAAAAGGAGAATAACAGAACAAGAGAAAGGCCGGAAAATAAAACCAAAGAAACAAACCCCAAACCCAAAGACACCGCTTCCAAAACGGCTTCTGGTATTCCCGCCCTCACCACCATCCCCATTATCATCAAGTCCAGACCCCCAATCAAAATCTATCACCAAGGCTCCTAATCACCCTCTGCATCCTCCCCGTATTCACCGCTGCCACCTTCTCTTCCTCCGCCTTGTCCGGTGGCGCCGCCGAAGCCGACGGCAGGATCACAGTCTCGCGCTGGGCATCGAGGATTTTGTGGAGCCTGTCCTCGCTCACTCCGAAGGCAGCCGAAAATTCGGGGCCCTTCATGGTCTGCAGAACGGAGTTGGCCCCGGCCAGGAACTGTGGGCGGTTCCTGCGCGCCGACGTAGTGAATCCAAAGAACTCGAAGGGGCCCGATCGAGACGCGATCTGGCAGAACGGGAAGTACCGCGGCACCAAGAACACGTCGCCTTCGCTCACTTTTGCGTTCATCGCCGAGGTTCCGTTGGGAAACACTACCTGAACAGTGCCTGATCCTCTCAGCACTATTCCGTACTCGGTCGCTGTTGGATTTACATGCGGCGCCATCATCGATCCCTATACATGTTTAAACAACAAATGGTCAGCCAATTTAATTGGATTGTGAAAAGTAAGTTTTGCTACAATTAAATCTCTTATTTGTTTTTCAACATAAAATTAGTGAAATTAATTTTCTCTCTATTTATCATACAGATATTAAACTTTTGAATAAGTTGTATATTAAACTTTAGAAGCTATAACTATTTTATATTCTATTTTAATTATAAATTATAATTTTTATTAAATACTTATAATTTTTATTAAAAATTAAAAATTATAAACTACTAATTTCAGCAATATCAAACATTACCTAATTAATACAATTTAACCCACCATTTATTCAATTTCTTAAAAAAATAATTCAAAAAATCAAACCAGACCAAAGTACACTAATTACTATAGTGTTGATAATCAGTGAGTATAGAGCATGCACTAATCAAACATTGGCTCAAAAAGAGTTTACTAGCACTTTAAAACCCAGGTTATCAAGATTCAAGATTTTAACTTGAGACATGAATAATTCTGATAATATTTTGAAGAACAAATATTAAACTTTAAAAAAATCTTGGAAGGCAAACTAGATATTTAAGACTAATACTATTATAATTATGAATTATTTTAATGAAAATTTTAAAAACTTATGGGGGTCAAACAGCAGCTCTTAGGTCCATCAATGCATTCCATGTTATAGTAATTAGAACTGAGACAGAGCAAGATTTATTCTTATAAATTCTTAAGAGACTAAATTTAAGGGCAATGAATGGTTATTATAAGTTCTTAAGGGAAAAATATTAAGTAAGCAATTACTGAGGTGAGGTTGACTAAATAAAGGCTGATGTCGGAATGGCGGAGAGGCCAATAATCGGACTGGTGAAGTGCCACGCTCCAGCCATACTTGTTCTTGAAGTCTGGTTTCCTGTCGTAGAGGTTGTAGGAGTCGGGCGCCTTCCTCTTGTTGTCTTCTCCCCTGTTGGGTTCCTTCCCAATCACGGAATTCAAGAGCTTCCCCAACGGCGTCCACGTCGACGTTCCTTCCTCCTCCTCCTCCTCCACCTCTTCTTTTGTCGCTTCTTCCTGGAACTGAACCATTCTCTTAAGATGTTGCAGCCTATCATGGTGCTTCTGTTGCAAGAACTGCGTCCATACGCCCAGCGGGTGCCTATCCGATAAATACACTATCGGTCCTGACCGTTGCCTTGTCAGGATGTCCTTCACCTCAGATACTGACACCTTCAATATTCAACATTTTGATCATTAAAAGTCAATTTTTGTTAAAGAAAAGATCATATAGTGCGGTAGTGTTGATGAAGGCTTTGGAGTTTGCTTACATTTAATGCGGTTGACACAGTCAGGGGATCGAACCCGGCAAGTATAGATGTTGGATATCTCCCTCCACCGATGAAGAAAGACTGCAGAGATAAAAAGTGAGCAAATGATCTTTACACATTTTGCATAAGAAATGGATTAGACAAATCACATAATTTAACAAAATTATCAAACAATAGTCAAATCACATAAATAAAATTGAATAATAGACAAATCAGAGACTCCCATTCAATTGGTTTCAAAACTTAAAACCGAATCAAAAAGATCCTTTTTTATACTTCTTTCCATCCCATATATGAGAGCAAGTGATTATTCGGTCCCGTGGTGCCCTTGGACACTGGGATCCACTCCTACACACAAGAAGTTCACATGATCGTATCACGTGGAATATTCCAATGTCGACATTGGAGCATCACTTGACTTTACCCCTGAAGCTCCAACACCGACTAATTTTTTCGGATTATTGAGAAATGTACCTGAAAAGTGCCCCAACCAAAGCTGCTCTCGGTCTTGTCGATGCTGCAAATGATGTGAAGTCTTTGGCCCTCGCCAATGTTAACCAAGTAGAATGCAGACCCAGCAACAATTCTATACACATCGCCGCTGTTCAATCGCTTCTCCACCAGATCATCTTTATAGATTGATCCAACTTTTGCTTCCCCTGCACCCCACCACAAAAGGATTTATATAGAAACTTTGGGCTCTATACAAGGATTTATTTAAATATTCAAGACTGGTAGTTATTAATATATCAAATAGTACCGTTCGATATCAACTTACATCGTGAATTAGAAGCTTGAGTCTATATTAGAGCTAGTGTTCAATCGATACTGGAAATTCGAATCATGAGTCTATATTAAAGGCTTAAAGAAACATCAAGATAGTTTAATAGTTTCCGATAGTTCCTAAGACCAACGGTTAATTTGGAGGTTTTTGTGTTCAGACTTTGGTGATTGCAAGTAATAAATTCTAAGAACCTAGGGTTCCTACCTTAATTTTTAACCTACACGCATGCTTCATGCATAATTTTCTACTTTGTGGCATTACCATTATCTTCAAGTTACAAATCATTGGCCTCGTTTGAGATAAATTTTAGTCTAAGAGAGTAACGAATCTAACGTACTGGCTTGAATTTTTTCATTGACCAAGAAAAAATTGATTTATGTGCTTGAATATTTTTATATTTTAATCATTTAATTTTTTTCCAATTCATCTAAGAATTAAGAAAATATAATAATTTAATCAAATAATAATAAAATTCAATAAAAACAATAATTTATAAATAAAATATACAAATAAGACATATCTCAAATGTAATTGATCTCATCCGCGAACTCAAATAGCTCTCATATAACTTCCATTTTCACATGCAATAACACGAATTATTTGCTTATTGTGTGGTTTGTCAACCAGAATTTATCATGAAAAATAATTGAGAATCAAATCAAATGATGATAAATATTAATTAACGTACATATAATTACGTTAACATTATAGCATTGTATAGAATAACAATTAAGACTTTAAACTAAATCATAAAATGCATGAAATTTATAAAATAGAGTAGTCTAATAAAATCCCCTTTCACTATTTCTGTTTTTTGCAATTGATTTGATTTTAGTTTGAAACATGTTTCAAATTCTTATTTTTCTTTAGATTTTTTATATTTAACATACTTATTATAATAAATAATAAATTAAAAATTGTGCAGAGAGAGAGAACCTCTGCGAACGAAGAGGATCAAGTTGGAATCAAGGTACTGAGGAATGAAGAGAGTCTTGGGTTCCATGGTGATGAACCCAACATGAAGGTGTTTTTCCAAAGCGCTTCTTCTTCCTCCAAAACCTCCCTTCACCACTTTCATGTCCCCAGCATCAGTCTTCACCACATGCTTCACATCCTGCAATAAAAACAGATCTTCCCCCTCCTCTCCTCCTCCTCCTCCCTCCTCCTCCTCCACTCCTCTCTCTTCTTTTCCCCTCCTCCCTCCTCCACGACCACCGCCACCACCTTCATAACCACCACTACTCACCATTCCCACCACTGCATAGCACATCATCGTCACCAGCAGCAGCAGCAGGAGCAACAAAACCCTTCTCTTAATTCCCATCTCTCTCTCTATTTCTCTCAGTACTACAACTCGTAATTTCCTTCTCTGGTTTCTGAAACTGTGTGTGGGTGTGATGTGCAGTGAGAGAGGAAGGAGGAATATATAGAGGAGAGGGAGAGAGAAAGAGAGTGAGACGTGTCAGTCATGCACTCAAGTTAGGGTTTGGTGGCATTTGAGAGTGTAGACACCGTCAGGAATCTGGCGAGAAGTATCCGCTCACCTTACAGACTGGAGACAAAGTCCCAAGTCCCAACCTTCTCATCTTATACATTTTTTTTTGTATTACGTATTGTATTTAAGCACCCCAATGGATAATCAATGCAGGGCAGCGGATATGAATTTTACATTCTACATTGTTCATCATCAAGAGGTATTTTTTTTAAAAGAATAACAAAATCGTGTGTGCTCACGTATCAAAAATCAAACACTATTTTTGTACGAATTCAAATTCTGAGAAAGGAGTAGTCCGCCTTCAGACTCAAGGGCGGAGCCATGGCAGGCTCAAGGGGGGCTGCTGATCCTTCTGATTTCTAAATTATTATTATTATTATTACCTTTAATTTTTTTTTTTATAATTGTAAAATATACCCTCTCTTAATTATATTCTTGCCCTATTGCCCCTTTAAATTACAATTTCAAAATGAAACTGAAGTCTGAAATCACACGTACCAAACAAACCCTAGCGGCTAGCGTTGTCTTCTCTTCTCTTCTCTTCTCTTGACGAACTGAAATCTCACCGAACGGAACCCTCGCCAGTCGCCGCCGCACGCAGCACCGCTAGATCTCGCCCTCGCCGGCGCCGCTTTCTCTCGCCGACGTTCACTGGTCAGTCACCGCCCCTCGCGCTCGCCGGCTCTCATCGCCACTTGCCGAGGCGCCGATCGTTGCTCCGCCGTGCACTGCTCGAGCCTCGCACTCGCTGTCGTAGCGTCGCTGGTACGCCCATCTCTCTCAGACTTTCAAACTTGGCTTATCTGTTGGCTTTTGCTCCATGCACTGTTTCCCTTTTGTTGTTTGTTAACTTTTTGTTTGATTTTTGTTTTTTACTGGTACAGTGGACAGTGGTAGATAATAGATTAAGAATTTATGAGTCATTAATACTGTGATTTTATTGTCTGACATAAATATTTTGATTTTATTATTTGATATAAATATTTTATTATATATATATTTTTTAAGTTATGTGATTTTAAATTTGATGTTGTTAATTGTAAATTAATTTATATATCATTAATATATATGAATTTTTTAAATAGTACTTTATTATACTGTGTCTAATTTTAAATATATGCCCCCTCTCATCAAAATTCCTTACTCTGCCCTTGCCTTAAGGCACCTTCACAATTTAAAAAAATAAATAAATGTGTGATAATCAAATAAAATAATTTATATATCTAAAACCGATAATCAAGTACAATTACATATATTAGCGGTAGACATACGTATGTGTATAAATGTGTATTTAAAATTAAAAATTAATTAAAAATTTTAAATTGTAAGTAGTTAAAAATTTTAAATTAGGTAATAAAAAAAAATTTTGATGGATAAAATCAAATGAACTTATTTTGGTATAAAAAAACTAAGAGTATTTTTTATATACAAAAAGTTCAAAAATTTTTATCACGGATCCTTTTCTTTTATATATTATCACACTAAATAAGTATTCTCCTTCCATTATATTTAAATCTCATAATGTGCTATATATATATATATATATTACTCAATGCACGATGAATTAATGCAAAGTGCAAAATTTTACAGGTACGAGTTTTTATTTTAAAATTTTATAAGAATTACAACAATAACATCGTATTATATAAAAGCTAAAAAAAAATTCTTTCCAATAAAAATTCTCTTGTTCACCTAGTGAAAAGTAATTAACATTTTTTCATAGTTAAAAAAAAAATATATGTCGACCGAGGATAGTAATCTTGTTTTACAAAATTCTATATTGCTATAACACTGATTTCGGTTAAAAATAATAAAAAGCGGTTACAAGATAATTTCATGTTTTTTAGGTCCCGTAGGGGTGTGTGTGAGTTAGATTTGGCAAGTAAAAAATTTTTAAAAATCAATGCACATTTGACAAGTGATTTTTTCTTCAACCCACAACTAACTTACTGGTCATTAAAATTAGTAGATTGGATAATGTTTTTTTTTGTGGTTTTAACCCGCAATTTAGGTGATTTGACGGGTTAAAAAATTATAAAATTTTAATATTATTTTTTCAAAATTTGTTTTTAAAAAATAAAATATATTATAATTTTTTTAAAAATCGCATTTAATACGTCTAGCAAAAGACTAATTAAAAATAATAAAAATAATTCAATAATGATAATAACATATTTAAATATTTATAACAATAATATTTTTATTACATACTTATTAAAAAAAATATTCACAATATACAAAACAGTAATTAAAATAATAATGTTCTAATTTGTTCTTTATAAATGATAAGAAATTGTATATTACACCTATACCCTTGTATTTAAAAGTAATAACACTGACATCCTGTCTATTCTTTGAAATATTACTGTATTTCTTTATATTTTTATTTTTATAGCACTTAGGTCTAAGAGTTTTAGTTAACTTTTAGACGAAAAACACTATTTTTGAAATTTTTTAGTTTTTTTAATAATAAAATCTTATTTAAAAATTTTTAAATAAAAAATAAAAAATTACTAAATACAAAAATAAGTAAAATAAAAACATAAAATTTAATTTATTAATTTATTTT
>JAOTRH010195147.1:0-11475 GCA_034768845.1 Heliamphora exappendiculata
GATACCAAACATGCCTTTATATTTTTATGTTTAATTCATGGAGAATAGGCATCAGCAGCAGCATTGTTAGAATAATGTTTAACAAGCTAGTGCCCACGGAGGGAATTCCACTAGCTCAAACTACGAGGGTACAAATGCTCTAAGAACGCAATGCCGCAACGTCTATTAATTATTATGTGAATCTATACTTTTGATTGGAAAGCCCAAGTAAAGCAAAGAGTATAGTCAATACCAAACCCATGACGGTAACAGAGTGTATTTATAGTGGTATAGTACAGGAGACTTATCTCAAGAAAAGAAAATAATAAGATCTGCTTTGCAATAAATAATGACCACATCCTTTAAGAAAATATTCAAATCCCCCCACTACCACAAATAGGCATAACCACACTTGGAAATGGTCTCCGTCATGATTTTTTAAAGTTATTTTAGTGATTATAAATCTTCTAGCTATTTATTATCTAAGTAACCTGTCCATAATCTACCCATATTGCACACTCGACCCTTGAGTAAATGTATAAGATGTGTACAACATGCGTACTAGGACATCCGAACATTAACCTAAGACTAAGAGCATATTCAATAATTCTAGTTTACAATATAACTACTTATATGCTTGGGATGCTCCAGGACATCTTAAAATAAGAAAAATATAAAATAAGAAATAAGAAAAGTATAAAATAAGAAAAGTATATTAAGAGATATTAAAATTTTGTACTGTATGTATTTTCAGGAAAATGAGATTTAAATGAATTGACAATTTGACACGTATCTACACCCTTCGAGCCTATGTGACATAACTTGTCCCAAATGGGGATTATATATATTTAGTTAGGAACTTTATCTTTGTGCTCTTTTGAATTACTAGTCGAACCCGCACAAGGCTTCCGCTTACACTGGCTGTGGAAGGTTGGGATGGTAAGGCTTGTGGGATCGGTTTCAGCTAACTTGTTATGATTCGAATCGCTCGCTTGTAGTGCTCGTTAAATATATTACATATGTAAAAGATTAAATTGATTAAATATTGGTATCTATATGATCGAATCATATTTGTCTAATTATTATTTTTAAAATTCATGTTTTTCGCACGCTTTATTCTTTAGAAAATATTATCAAATCAAGTGCCGCTGATCACTTAGCTACCACAATATCCACTCTTTTTAATAGTTAAATCACTATTTGGGGGGGGGGGGGGAATTTAATTTGGGGTATAAAAGGACTTATTTAAGAATAAATCCTAACCATTTTTAATTATTTCATAAAATTTTAATTTTTAAATTTATGATTATTCTTGACAAATATACATATTCCCATATATGAGATGTCAAATGTCGCCATCTTTACGACTAAGAATATTACTTTTAAGTTGTCGCCATCTTTACAAAATCGAAAGAGATCGTGATGCACGACAACTTGGAGATTAGGAGCTTCACTGGCGACAAGAACTTGTACTTGGCAGAGCACACTCCAGTGTCGAATTTTGCATCTATCTCTCAATTCATCAAGGCAGCAAATCAGGAGACGACTTTCGACGTTGGAGCTGCGGAGACTAAGCTTTGAAGGTCCAGCCAAGTCGTCGTGTAGAGAGCTCAAAGACTTAGAGTGAGAATCGTCTATTAACGATTGAGAGAGAGAGAGAGAGAAAAACTTTGATGGTGAAAAAAAGACTGAGGGGTAGTTTGGGTAGAGAAATGAGACATTTTACAATGTCTCATTTTATTAGATGAGACGAGACGTATTTTTAAAATAAATAATATATTCTATTTGATTCATTTCATACATGGATGACTCATTGCTTGTTAAATAACTTAATTTTATGTTAATAAAATAAGACAAATATATATTATTGAAAGGATAAATAAAAATTCTTTTTGTATAATTTATAAAATGTCTTATTTGTTCAAGAAATATCTCATTTACTTATCAAAACATTGTCTCATGTTTTGATCGCGAGAGAATATCACAACAAAAATTATGAGCATTCCTAAATCGATTTTTTTGGGATTTTTATTAATATCAATAATTTTTAAATAATAATGTTTCTTTTGTAAGAAAACCTAAATTTGTGAAACATGAATAATGTGTTAGGGATAATTTTGATATAATAATTTGATATGATACTTAATAGAACATTACTTTTAAATTGATACTTATCTCTAAACAAGTCTCTTAAATGGGATTTCGACCAAAATTTCTCTTTTTTTTTTCTTAAAATTATGTTTACTTAAGTTCTGATGGATAACTAACTTAACATGTAACTTTTTCTAAACAAAAATGTTTGTTTGGATTGAAAATAAGTTATTTGGCACTATGATTTTTAAGCTAATTTTTTCAAAATTTGTTGATTTGGTAAAAAAAATTGAGGTATTTAGCAAGAGATTCCAATTTTTAGACTTGTTTAGAGTTATGTCTTAAATTTTTTTTTTAAAAAAAAAAAAAAAACTTTTTTACCAACCATGGCCGATTTAAGAATCGATTAAAAATTGCGTCGCCGTGAAAAAATGCAATACAGACGTGTAAATATCAATCACAAACAACTATTGCAATGCCACATTAAATCCATTGATATTTGAAATGTGAACCACTAAAACAACAATCAACTTATTTCCCAAATAAGTTTTACCAAAAAAAAACATTAAAAAGACAACGAAAAAAAAGTTACTGCCTACCGATGTGGAAGCTTTGAAATAGGCACATTAATTTACACAAAATAATACAAAAACAAAATAATACAAAAACACATAAATGAATGTACTTAATAAATTTGCGTGCTGCATTTAGAATTTTTTCACTGGTATTACACTAATGTTACACATCAATGGTTAATTGACACATTTAACACTCCATAGTGTTTAGCAAAAAGCTAATACAAAGAATGATAGGTTTCATGAATTGATTTATATTTAAATGGAAACAACAGGTGACAATGCGGTAGGAGCACTTCAATAATTGCTTTAATTCTAATTATTTGTTTAGGATTTAAATTAAGGGGTACTCAAACAATTTATTGAAACGAAGCCTTATCCTTTCAATATTTGTCATAAGTACGTTATGAGTGGGTATAGGATAATAGGAGTCATAGGACCCACCAAACATGTGGTGAGCCAACAAAACTAGTGTAATAGACATTTTTTAAGTTAGAGGACGCGTGTTGTTTCTTGAAGGACATTAGGGTAATTTTGGGTTTTTTATTTTTTTTTGCTTAAAATGTCAAGAAATTAAGGTTATTGGTTTTGTAAGAAAACGAAAAAATTAAAAAGTTAAAAAGTAAAATTAAAATATAAAATTTTAAAATATTTTATTTAAAATTCTATTACTTTTAAAATACATAATACCTATTATTTATAACTTATTTATTATCGTCATCAACTACACATAATTATTAATATTAAATATTAAATATATAAAAAGGGTAAAATTGTCAACTTTGAAAAAAAAGTTTAAAAAAATTAGTTTTTACCCGAACAACTAATTTAAAAAAAATCTAGCTTAAAAGTTAAGTTATTAAACAATTTACTTTGAACTCAATTTAGCTTTTTAATTAAACACGCAAAAAAATGATCAAATACTATTACATTATTGAATAAATTGTATTTATCTTAAACACTTTTATTTTTAATATAAATATAATTTGTTCAAAACACTTAACGCCAATTAGCTATCACAAACCAGGTTTTTTTTCATGAACTTGTTGACTCCATCGTCAACCCAGGTGCATTAAAATTGTATCTGTTGTGAGATATTTAATTTTTTTAAAAAGGAAAAAAAAAAACGTGAGGCCTACCATGTAATAACTAATATGTTGTTTTCTTTAAATTACTAATTTCATGTCTATTTGCTCTGAACTAAACTCATTGTGCCCCAAGAAGTTAGTAATAACTCATTGACATTAAAAATTACTAGCCACCAACTCGAATTACTTTAAAATATAAAATAATATCTACACTATTATAAAACCTAATTTAATATATAAATATCAATTATGTTAATTTTTTACCCACAATTATCTTGTGAAAAAAATTACCATTATTAATTTAAAATTATAAAATAACTCACTAGTTGCTCTCATCTGATAAATTTGTTTTACTTTGCCATCGTTATCAAAAGAAACAAAATATGTATGTTCACCTAGATTTGAAAATTTAGTATTGATGAGTAATTGGCTAATCGGATGATCATGCTAATTTGCAAGCATTTTGATTAATACCGACAATTTAAAATTAATGGTCGAACAAACCTTCAATGGCCCTAGAATTCAAATCTCAAATTGTTGACTATTTGATAGTAACCTAACCATCCAACCTAATCCCTCACAGTTATATATATAAAAATAAAAAATAAAAATAAAAAATCCCGTAACACTCCATTGGATATGTGACGAGATGTAGAAAACACGTTTGTAGTCTTGCACATTATGATGCCGGCAAAGGTGGACAACAACCAGTGAATTTCCTTGCCTGGATTAACATAACCGGTGATGGCCATACCATTTCCTTGCATGGATTAACATAACCGGTGATGGCCATACTAATTTGTAAACGCAGCATACTGTTTTGTAGAAACTATTATCTCAAACCTAACTGCGATGAAGACACAAAAAGTGGCATTCATGAAATTAGGGAGAAAAAAAAAAAGTAGGGCCGCAGAAGATATATTCTTCATAAATAAAGGATGAAGTAGCAAGAACCAAGAATCAATAATAGAAGATATAATTCTTGAAAAGAAAAAGAGGAATAGAAGATATATGAGTACGCGCTAAGCACAACTAGTACATTTATGTGGATGTATGAATGCATGTATACTCATCTCTCGGGGGAGAAAGAGTAGATTACAGGGAGACACTTACCCTTTTTCTTCTAAAACAGAGTTGGAGGAAGAACTCCTCCAAAGAACGAACCGAAATGGTGAAATTCTGACAGTGACAATCAACGGGGCTATTGGGAAGAATTATAACCTTAAGGTCTAAGGAGCATTCGCCTTCGAGACGCCATGGAATTATTTTGAAGCTTTCAGAAATTGGCAAATGATTTTGGAGATTTGGAGTTTGAGAGCAATTGTCCCACTCGTCCTTTACATTTCTTTGTTTTTGTCTCTTTCTCTCTCTTTTTTTAATTGCTGTTTTAACAGTTTTTAACTGAATATGGTAATTAATATGTTTTGTAAATAACATGATTTTTTTAGTACAGTTTTGAAAAAAAAATAATAGAGTGGACTTCACTTTTTTCACGCAAATGAGGTCTTGGCTTTTAATAGTAATATAGGTACCACACTTACTTTACTGTAACAATAACATATAAAAATACATCTATTATCTCATAAAATATTAAAAAAAAGATGTGAAATTTACTTCACTGTAACAATAATACAAAAAAATACATCTATTATCTCATAACATAAAAAAAGACGTGAAACTGTACTTTGCCCTGTGTAGGTTGTTTAAAAAGCCTGATATTTAAGGGGTATGGCTTTTTTAAAAAAATAAGAAAAAAAAAGTTGTTTAGGATAATTTTTTCAAAGTAGTTTTTTTGCTTTTTGTTGTTTATTAAAATGTTAAAAATGCTTTTATATTTTGTTTCTAAGTTGTGATATTTGAGATATTGACAATATTTTCTTGTTTTACGAGGAGAATTAGCTTTTTTAATTAAGAGTATTATAATTATTTTATTTTAAAAAATTAATGTATGTAGGATGTATATAGGAGTGTTTAATAAAACTATTGATAGTATTTTTTAGTTTTTTGTTATTAATTTTAAGTATAAGTTATAATCTTTTTTAAATATTTATAATTTTTTTTACAAATTATAACATTTTTTTATTTTAATTATACGATACAATTTCTGTCAAATATTTACACATTCTGCTACAGCTACCGACTGCCATTTATAAGCTACTATACCCTTTAAGTTCTTTTAACTTGAAAGAAAGTAAAAAAAAGTTTGTAATTTTTTAGAGAGACCAAATAGTGTAACTTAATATCTAACTATTTTACAAAAATAAAAATAAAAGTCAACTATTAAAAAAGCCAAACAAAACACTAAAGTTCTTTTTTCTCTTTTTTTCCCCTTTATCTACTCTCACGCAACAAAGGAATGATTGTTACTAATTTTAGTTTTCTGCCGCTCGTTTTTAATTTTTTATTATTAATTTTAGTTATAAGTTAAATTTTTTTAAAAATATTTATAATTTTTGTTACAATTTAAAATTATTATTTTTATTTTAATTATAAATTATAATTTTTATTAAATACTCACAGCTTCTATTATTACAAATTATAATTTGTAATTTATTAATTTCAATAATTCCAAACGCTACTAATGATTGTTATCTAAGTCAAAACAGTATAGAGGATCATTTAAATATGAAATAGATTTTGAAGGAAACTATCAATAACAGAAGAGTCACTTACAGTGATTTTGTTTGGTAACTACATTTAAAAATATATATATTTTTTAAAACAATTTTACAAAATAAGTACAAAATTTATTTGGTACTGTAATTATAATAGGGCTAAAAATTTATTTAACTTTAAGTAATAAGACAATAAACCAATAAAATCATGACTTAATCAAAATGACTTTCGTTATGGGATTTTTTTTCTGCATACTTATATTCAATTATAAACTTTATTTGATAAATTTTATTGAGTATATTTTTAATATATAATTATATAATTTTTATTTAAAAAATATGTATAATAAAGATTATGATATCTCCTTTTTTAAATATAAAAGAATTAGTTAAAAAGTAAAAAAACTATCAAGTAAAAAAAGGCAGAAAAAGCAAGTGCTGGCTTGGGATAATTTTTTGTAATAATTTTTTTACATTTCTTTTTATTTAAATATTAAAAATAATATTATTTTTAGCTTTTAAGTTGTATTGTTTAGTGGCATATTAGTACTTTTTTTTTATAAGTAGAGTCGACTTTTTATGTAAATGTATTATAATAATTTTGTTTTAAAAAAATTTAAGGTATTTGAGATATATATTAACTTTTTTTATTAGATTAAAAGATAAAAAAATTAGTTAATTTTTTTTAAAAATCAAATAGTGCAACCTAAAAGCTGACATTTTAAAAAAAAATTGAAAAACAGCTTAAAGCTAGCTGAAACAGCCTCTCTGCATTGTCATTTGTCAAATAAATTTACATCGTATTTTTGTACTTATAAGGCAAAAAATAATAAAACGGCTTTAAGCCAAGCCAGTTATATATGTTGGTTTTGAATGATAAATTTATAACTTAGATACATGAAAGAAAATAAAAATGTAAATATAAAAACAAAAATACGATAAAATAAAAAACTAAAAATTAAATTCCCCGAAAAATGATAATTTTAACACAAGCAATAGTCAGAGAAGGACTTTCCATTTATCTGTATACAAAAGAAACAAGTTCAATTTTTATGTTAATTTCGCCTAAATTTTGCATGAAAAGTGCAATGAAATAACATATATATGATTGAATTAATCCATATCAACATAAATTCAAAGGAATTCAGGTTTATATGCGTATAGTATAATTAAGATTCATATATATATATATATATATATATAGATTGATTATTTTTTTTGGATTATAGTTAAAAGATCAAAAAAATAAATCTTAATGCGCAAGATTCATTAACAAAAAATTTTACGCGTAAAATTTAATTGTGTGATTTTTTTTAAAAATATCTTTTAAACAAATAAATTTATCTGTTTTGCATAACAAACAGATAAAAATTTTATACAGATAAATCTTACTCATTAGAATTTTTTATGTTAAATAAAAAAAATAAATCACCTGTAAATTAGATTTGTACTCATTTGTAGTTTTTTTTAAAAAGCATCTCAAACGCGGAAATGAAAAGTGAAAACAAATACACGCACCATATTCAAAAGTCCATACGATCCCTACATTGTTCAACTGGAATTTCTCGCGACACCGGCGGCGGCCGCTCGACGGTGCCTCTCCCTCCCGTCGCCCCAGTAGGACTCTCAACGCTCCTCCTCCCGGCCGCCGCCGCTGCGGAATGCGTCTCACCGTCTTTCATCGGTGGCGCGGCCGCTGACTTGGAGCTCCGAATGCTCCTCCTCCCCGCCTCCCATGGCACCGGCAACTCAAGATCCCTAATGCGCGGCGGCGAAACCGGCAGCCTGGCGGAGAAATCTTCGAAGTGAGGGTTGTCGGAGGATCCTTCGTCGAAGTTGAGCGCGTAGCTGAGAGGATCGTAGCTGAAATCGGCGGAGTGGCGGCGTCTGCCGATCCGGGACATGTGATTACGGTACTTGGACTTGGTCTCCTGATGCTGCTGATATTGACCCTTCGATCTGAACCATGACGAATGTGGCATCATCGGACTCAATTTTCCGACGTCGGGGGAGGAGGGGGAGGAATCATAGGAGTCGAACCGGCGGTTGTTGCCGGGAAAGCAGCACGAGAGACTCATGGAAGATTTCTTTCTTCTCTGCCTAAGGTACGCCGTCTCCCGTTCATCCTCCATTGGAGAGAGAGAGAGAGAGAGAGAGAGAGAGAGAGGGGGAACTGTAGAGAGAGAAGCCGAGAAGGAGAACGATGGGAGGGTTTATAACTGACTAATATATATACGTTGGGGAAAGGAGGGCTAGAAAGCCGGAAATGAACGTGGGATTCTGCGGTTAAAATACGTGCAAATCTCTGTGACGTAATGCGTATATATACGGTTGGCACACGCATATCCGCGCAAGTGATGTATTTAAAAATTAAAATAAGTTAAAAAATTAAATATAAAATAATTAAAATTGTAAATTATAAGTAATTATAATTTTAAAATTTAGTAATAGAAAAAAATTGATAAATATTTTGAACAAACTAAAAATTTAAACGACTTTAAATTTGAAAAAATATCAAGTGAATGTATTTTTGTATCAAAAAAAAATCTACGCAACCTTTTTTTTTTTTTCTTAACATAAAGCACTTGCATTGTCCTAATTTAAGAGAGAGAACGAAATCGTGAGAAGTTGAGGAGTTGCTATTGGGCTACAAAGGCCTTGGCTACACAACTTCATTCTAAAAAAATATTAAATGCCTGTTCATTCTTTATATTAATATAAACTAGGATTGATTTGTGGCCTATAAAACATTAAATATTTTTTTTAATTTTAATAATATTTCTTGTAAAAATTAAGAAATCACTCTAAATATAAAATTAGCAAAGTAAAAATTACATATGAATTACTCATAAATCATGCTTAAAGAACTGTACTTATAGGTGTGTGGAGTTGGTTAATGAAAAATATTAAATACACATTATTTTATTTTGTATATTGTTCATATGCATTAAACACGTGTACGTGATGCAGTAAAATTTATACTTATGAGTGTACCAAACAAAATAATGTGTGCATTTAAAATTCACGTTGTTAACTTCTACAATAGTGTTTTTTTGCACTTTTACCTTTTTAATTAGTGAAATATTTTACACATTTATTCTTTTTTTTATAGAGAGGCTGAATTATAGAAAGAAATTTCAATTAAAAATTGAAATATTATTATAATAGTATAGATATAATAATATAAAGGTATATATATATATATTGTATATTTAGTATTTACATACAGATGAATTTTTGTTTGTTTGTAAATATAATAAAAATTTCACGTATTTAAAGACACATTGAACATAATTTAATTAAAAAATTAATTTTAACTAATAAATAAAAATTTTAATAATTAAAAGTAATAATGTAGTAAAAAATAATAGACCGACCACAAACTCACTAATAATCTATATCT
This sequence comes from Heliamphora exappendiculata, assembly GCA_034768845.1. NCBI lineage: Eukaryota > Viridiplantae > Streptophyta > Magnoliopsida > Ericales > Sarraceniaceae > Heliamphora > Heliamphora exappendiculata. The sequence continues at coordinate 9,752 of JAOTRH010195147.1, forward strand.
TCTATACTATTCCTAAAAAAACACCAAAGTCAACATCCTGAAGCCAATCGAATTTTACAAAACCAACTTTACCCACCATCATTTACACAAATGACCGACTTTATTACTCTCAAAAAAATATATATCTTCTATATCTATACTATTCCTAGAAAGAAATACCAAAGTTGGCAACTTCGAACCAACCGAATTTTGCGAAACCAACTTTACCCACCATGTTTTATAAAAAATGGCCCGACATTATTCTCTTCAAAAAAAAAATAGAGCCATGCTATATGTCTCGAAATAAACAATAGAAAAATATAATTGTTTACCAAAAACATAAAAATAATCTCTTTCGAAAGAAAATTCTACTTCTTTGAAATAATCAAGCGATTGCGCGCGAATTTTATGTCTTGTTTCAAAATTTCGTCAAAAAAAAATCACAAATATGATATCAAAGCAAATAAAATCAAAATTTTATTAACTTCGACGAAAGAACCAACTACAAATGCTATAATCTACAATCTACTCCTATAAAAAGAGAAAAGAAAATACATGCGATTTGCCAGTTTGTGTGTTGTGTATTTTTACAATAGATATAATTCAACTATTTATAAAATTTTATAAAAAACTATCTATAACTACTAATCCCTCGTTTGATGCCAAATGTTAAATTTTAAACTTTCTTCAACGCCATTAATTTTTCACTACTTAAGCATATAACTCCTTTTAACCGCTGGCGCCACTTGTTATCACCGAGAAAAATTCATGTGAACATTTAAAATATATAATTATTTTCTATTAAGCTTTTATAAAATATAGTAGGCTATTTAGATAATAAAATTATTTTCTAATAAGTTTATAAATATTAACAAATTTTTAAATAAAAAATATTATATTTGATAAAAAAATATTAATTATAGTATAAATAAGGACGAAACGAATCAATACTCTCGCCATATCATCTTCGTCAATCCATATACTATCTCGCCTCGTCTTCTTCCAAATACTCCTCCAATTCCTTAATCTTCAAAATCATATCTTCAACTCCACTGCCACTGTTCCCGTCAGCAACTCCGTCCTCCTCCTCTCCCCCTTCTTTCTCTTTATCGCACTCTCTTCACTTTCCTCTTCCTCCACATCAAAACCTCTCAAAACCTCAGAACTTGGAACTCATCGCAAATTCTTCGTAAAACGGACTCATATATAATCACACTCAAATGATAAGTTCATAACATATGACAGTTAGGCAGAGTAAATGAAAAAATAACTGCAATTTCTCAAATTAAATCAATGATTTGAATGAAGTCGATTATGACAAGAATGCAATAGAAGAGAAAGTTGGTTATGACAAGAATGCAACAGAAAAGCCTTGAAGCTCCATTCAACAAAAACTAAATCATAGAATTGTCTTGCAAATAAATGACGAAGTCTGAGAAACTGAATCAGTGAGAATGTTCTCACACATAAACCAGTGAAAATATTTTCACAGTTGTTGACACCGATTAATTTCTCACATTTGAAAATATTCTCAAATCGATCCCCACTGAGGGCACTGCCCTCAGACTCCCGCCTAGGGGCGCTGCCCCTAGGAACCCTGCTAGGGGGCACAGCCCCCTAGAACCCTTACAAGGGGGCGCGCCCCCCGGAACCCCCCCACATGATGGTCTATGTTTGGGAGAATTAAGTTTAGATTGTTAATCTATTCTTAGTGTTGACATTGTAAAGATCTAATATGTGAATTG
>JAOTRH010195169.1:0-11474 GCA_034768845.1 Heliamphora exappendiculata
AAAAAAAAATTAAAAAAATTATAAAATCCATTTGATTTCTTTTTTTATCTATCCACTTTTTCCCTTTGTTAAACGAGTGCAACTTTCTCACCGTTGCCCCTTGCCACATGAAATCTTTACCATAAGTCGAAGATCATTTCTTTACTACATGAAATTTTTGCCGCCTCTCATTAGTCTTAGAAATTTGATGCTACCACATTTGCACAGCCTAAGGAACTCCTCTAAGCACAGCTTTGAGCCGTAGGTTTTTGAAAATAGAAACAAAAAACAAGAGAGTTGGGAAAAAAACAAAGAAAAAATGAGTCGAAAAGAAGAAATAAAAAAAAGCCAAAAACAAAAAAAGTATCTTTTTACTTTTTTCCTTATATAGATCTTCTTCTTGCACCTTTCACCTGGAGTGGATGCGCACTAATAATTTTCATATTTTTCTTCGGCTCGCCAACAAAGTTTGTAAAATTGTTATCAATGAGGGATACCCAATGAATGCGGTATTTGAAAAAGGTGTCAATAAGATGAAACTTAAGCTGAAGTCCCACCTGCAACCCTACTAACTACTTGGGATTGATAACATTCATATTTTAGTTTTCAAAGGTGTTTCGTCTCTATTTAAATGGGTGATTAGTTTGATGAGATTTGGTGTTATGTCATTCCCACAAATACTACGTACGTGTTCCTTGTCGTCCATCGATGGATGAGTTTGGTGCCGCTTATCATGGGAAAGCTAAACCCATTATATTTAAATGTTATGGAAAAACTATTTTGTTGCATCCTGCACTTCTCAAAACTGATCGGGTGTTACCTCTTGAGACTCCCGCCAGAATGTCGACTCCGCCGCAATGTCACATTACCGACATAGCTCTGCTGACTCTTCATACATCTTAGGAGTTCAATGCTCTTTTGCCTCCTTCCGCTATTGACGAGTCTGAAGTTTCAATGTCGACAACAGTTTCATCAATGAAGAGTTTCTTAACACTCTTGAGTCTCATGCTCCTGTTTTTCTTCCTCTTCCAGCCATTGTAGAGCAATACGTTCCTTTTTTGGTATTGCTTCCATCCACAAAAGCATCTCTTGGTAATGAGCCTACCGTCTTCTTTGCACTTCCTCCCAAATTTCCGCCAACTATTTCTTCCATCAAGCCGAAACCTATTGATTTTGTTAGTGTTGAAGACTTTCTTTGGATTATCACATTATATTTTGTGGACATTGTCAACATTTTCGTGCATAAGATTCATTGGCACCAGAGAACATTGAAGTTGTGGGCATATTCTCAATATTTGATTATTTAGCACGATTGAGTTCAATACTTGCATTTGAACTCGAAGACGAGTTCTTTTTTTCAATGGAAGAGAATGATGCAGACAATAGATAGAAATCAAAATCAATTTTGGGATTGTATTTGACTAGCTTTATATCTAGTTTCCTTGTAGTATTAGTTGTTTTATTTGCCAAGATTTGAATTAATATTAATTAGGAGTTTATTTATTTTCATTTTAATTTAAGATTTTAGTTTTCTTTTTAATTAGGGTTTAAGATATAAGAAGTCTTATGAGTGTATACTGTGTATTTTACAGGCTTGTATAAATAATAACTGATATTGAATTGTGTGATTCCTTCCCCTCTTTCTATTTTCTCCTAATCTCTGTTCTTGTTCTCCTAATCTCTACTCTTTTCTATTTCTTTTCTATTGGTGTTGCATCAATATCTCTCCATGATTCTCATCTTCCTCCACTAAAGGTAAGGTTTGTCGTTTGAAGAAAGCGTTGTTTGGGTTGGGACAGTCCCTAAGAGCTTGGTTTGACAGAATCCTTAAGGCGATGTTGAGATTTGGTTTTAACAAAGCTATGCTGATCATACTAAGCAAGAGGAAGATAAAATTGTAGTTCTCATTATGTATGTCGATGATATTGTTGATGGGTAATGATATGGAAGAGATTTCACAGCTTAAAGCTTATCTGGCTACAAAGTTTGAAATCAAATATCTCTGACGCTTGCGTTACTTTCTTGGGATTGAAGTTGTCAAATCAGATAAGGGTATTTTTATTTTTTAAAGGAAGTATATTTTGAATCTTCTTAAGGACACTGGTATGGTAGGTTGTAGACCAGTGGATTCTTTTATCAAGTCTAATTATTGGCTTGCTGGAGACATTGGTTACGCGGTTGATAAGGCGAGGTACCAACAACTTGTTGGTAGATTGATCTCTCTCATAGACGTCTAGATATTACATATGCAATGGGAGTTGTTAGCCAATTTATGCATCATCCTCGTGGTATACCTCTTAATGCTGTCTTTTGCATTCTACGATAGCTCAAGTCCGCTCCTAGCTCCTGGAAAAGGGCTTTTGTTTTCCAATCATGATCCCTGGAGATTGGAGGCCTTCACTGATGCATATTAGGCTAGATCTATTGATAATAGACAATCAACCTCGGGTTACTGTACTTTTGTGGGTGGAAATCTTGTCACGTGAAGAAGCAAGAAGAAAGTTGTGGTTGCTAGATCCAATACTGAAGCCGAATATAGAGTTATGGCTCATGGCATTTGTGAACTTATGTGGTTTCAAGTTTTATTGGGAGATTTAGGCGTGTATGGTGATACTCCGATGAGATTATATTGCAATAATAAAGTTGCCATTAACATCGCTCATAATCCCATTCAACATGATATGACTAACCACATTGAGTTTGACAAGCATTTTATCCTGGAAAAGTTGAATACGGGCTTGATTTGTATGCCGTTTGTGAAATTCGAAGATCAGCTAGCCGATGTTTTCACTAAGGGGCTTGGTAGCAAAGTCTTTCACAAATGGCATATAAATCAATTGATCAATTCAACCACACAATTTGGCCCATTTGCAACCTTACTTACTAATGTCAGACCACGCTTAGCTGATCAAGGTTCTCTAAAGTCACTTGGTATGTATAGAATGAAAATTGATGTGTTATATTGTTTTTTCATAAAAAAATGATCTCAAAAAAGTATTTCTTGAATGCACTTTGAGTGAGCCTTAATGGAGTTTCAACTTTGCAGAGCCTCCAAAACTCGTTCGAATGCCCTTTAAGCACCAGAAGAGCTGGGCTCTTGAATTGTCTGTTTAGTCCTCTTTTTCAAGCCATTAAATATCAAATACATAGTGGATTGAAAATAGGCAAATGTATGTCAATTTTACTAATGAAAAACGTGTCTTAGACTATTGCAACATTCTCAGGATAAAATGTATACCTTCAGTTTGCATAGCCTCAGATGATTTTCTATGAACAATTAGTGCTTGTCTTTGTGCAGTTGGAGGTTTGGGCAAAGGATAGGGAAGCTGCTGGATTGAGGGCTAGCTTGAATACATTGATGTCTGAAGTACAACGCTTGAATAAATTATGTGCAGAGAGGAAGCAAGCTGAAGATTCTTTGAGAAAGAAGTCGAAAAAAATTGAAGAGTTTGATGCCCGCAGATCTGAACTTGAATCCATATATAAAGCTTTACTTACAGCTAATATGGTAAGATAACTCTGGCAACTATTTAAGGGTGTCTTATGAAACAGAAAACCAGGAATGGGCTTGCGACTCTCTATTGTTATCACTGTACCAACGGCTGATATTGTTATCATCATCACTTGATCATATCCTTCAACTCAAGCTATCCACATTTTATGTTACTGATGGGAGAATCATCCCAATCAGTAATTTTCTGGTGGTGATAAGCAACAAAAAGTAATATATTAAAGGAAAAAGAAATATACAAGAGGTGTGGGGATGGGGAGTCCAATGGAATAAAGGAAAACAAAAGGGCTCAACTACAATGAAGCACACACCGTCCGCCAGTCTCTAGAACCTAAAATAATTGGATGCTCTTGAATGGAGGAGAGACCAAAACCCAAAAAAGACCGATAAATAATATCCTAGCCATCAAATATTAACATCCTCAACCTTGTCCTCAAATATCCTAGCGCCGCATTCGAACCAAATGCCCCAAGTTTTTTTTTTGTTTTTTTGGAATATGGCACAATTCCCCAACCTTGTCCTCAATCGTGTTTTCAATCAAATTGAAATCCACCGACTACTGAAGAAATTTGGCTGTGAATATATAAAAGATGTTGACAGAGATAAACGGTTTCTGTTTTTTCTAAGGATTTTCTTTAATAAGACCACTTGATAGAATCTCAAAATAAAAAGAATGATCCTGTTAGTGCTATCTTTCTAGCGCTGGGTTGTTATGTTCTAATGCTCAAAAAACTATTTAAAATCAAAATATTTAACTTTTTGTTGAATATGGTCAGGAGGGGGGGTGACATTAAGCACATCGTGAGGATTTAATATTGCATCTTGATTAACTCTTTGGAGGCTAGTTGTTATGTGGAACAATTATTTCTTCATGTTGTTTAGCAACACATTATGCACCATGCAGGCTTGAGAGGCTTTTTATGTAGGATGATTGGTGCATCTGTTTGTTCTTGGTTTCATTTCTTTTGCATATGTATTGCATAATTTATAATTATTCTCTTCTTTTCTTCCTCACAAGTCTTTGATAGTAAGTTTGGTTTTTATTCTGATTGTCTTTTCTCATTTGGTTTCCTTAAACAAGTTGCTAGTTCTACACTGCTATTGCAAATACATTCCATGCTCTTTTTACTATGGATACAACCTCCTTTGATATTTGCTTCAATTTCTTTGTTTGCCTCCTATGTGTATTCGGTTGTCTCTAATTTGTGCCGTTGGTATCCTGAAACTTTGATCATGCTCTTACTTATTAGTCAATACTAAAGCGACATTATTATAACTTGCACCAGGGGAAGCAGACTTGTGGAGTCTTTTTCAAGTAGGAGAAATCATAAAATATTCATCAGTACAAAGGCTTTCTCTCATTCATTTGAACTGCTTTTTGTTGTGCCTGTCTATCCGCATTAATCCTTTTTCCTTTCTTTCTTTATTGTTGTTATTATTATTATCAATTATTTTGGGGATCTATATTTCTGGTCTCATTGTAGCAACTCAGATTACATTCTTCATTCTCAGTTCACAATTGAAAGAGAGGGACAGAATAGGATATTATGTATTGACTCACTGTTAAGGGAGCAACCTGTAGTCAGTGAGCTCAGATCTCCATATCAATATGAATGTCATGTTAACATCTTTTCAATGACAAGCAATTTATGCAGTAAGGTTATGTTACTTTTGTTTTGTGCCTATTTGAGATGGACTTCTCTAAATGCATGCAAGTACTTGTGTTAGACTGGGGACACTTGGGTAACGTTACGGGATGTGTATGACTTGCAAGTATGTCTAGAAATTTGAGTTTGCGATTTACTTATGCATAAAACTCTCACATTATGTGTGAAATGCTCCGTCACGTTGTATACACTATTTAACTAGGAAACATGAATTAGTTGAATCCAATACTGAGGCATATACCAAACCAGACACCTGTACCCCGTCTACGTAACATAGTTTTCCTTTTGTTTTTTCCTTTTTCTTACTGTTTTTAGGATGGGCTGATTCCAAGCAACTTACCTCATAAATTAATGGTTTTCTTCTGTAATTATCAGTGTTACTTATGTTCATTTCTTTCACATTGTAGGATGCTGCTGCGTTTTGGGGCCAGCAGCCATTAGCTGCAAGGGAGTATGCATCAAGCACCATCATCCCGTCATGCACAGTTGTTATGGAGATATCAAATGGTGCAAAAGATCTTATTGATAAAGAAGTGTCAGCCTTTTTTAGGAGTCTCGATAATAACCTCTACATGCTTCCGTCAAACCCACAGGTCTGTATACCCGAAGAGTACAATGTTATGCATGATTTTATGGCTGTAGCTGCCAACTGCATTAAGTTGCAATTATAATTTTCTAAGGATGCCATTTTGATTCTTCTGCTGATGAGGGAATATTAAGTATTTCTTATCATGTTCACTGCTATTGTATTTCCTATTTATGGGTGCAGGTTTCAGGATCTGGTTGTGATTGTATGATAGTTGATTAACATATCTAAGTACTTATCTAAGAATTTTTTGGAGAAGTTATACTTGTTTTTTTTTTTAAAATTTTTTTAAACTTTTTTAATTTTATTTTGCTACCTAGAAAAAAATTTGATGCTTACCATGACTCCTTATTAGATCTACCCTAAACAAGCCATACACTTTTACAAAAGAGGTATGTCGTGTCGGACACTAACACTCACTGGACACTCTTAAATGCATGTCCTACAATTCTTAAATGTGTCTTAATTAATAAAGTATATGTATGCACTTTCTCAACACTTTGCAATCACTTTCACGATTGAACCCAATGAACATTTTCTATGTGATGAATCTCTTCATAAAAACAATGTTTTGTATTATTGAGACAACTTATACACATTATATACATTTTGAAACATTTATAAAATAAATATATGGCCTTTTATTTTAATTAGTGATATGTTTCATATTTTTCATTAATTTTTAATAAATTATTCATATATTTGACATATAATAGATATATAAAAATATAATTTTTTAATGTGTCCCAGATGTGTCATGTTCTGCAGCTTCTGCATTATTTAAAAATCAGCACGCCTGTGTCGTCTTCGTGCCGCGTGCTCGTGTTCATGCTACTTAACAACCTATATGACTTTAATGTTGTATGAATTTTATATAGTACAGAGTTTTAATTTTCAGGTCTGGCACCAAAAGATCAGATATGTACAATCATTATGTTCAAATATTGATGTTAATTAAGAATTCCTATAAAGAGATGAAAGAACATGTGATATTAGCCAGGGAAAAGACATTTAGAGGTGTTGCACGGGTTATGAAGGCCCAAATAGACACATGCTTCGTACTATGAATCTTCTGCAAAAAAAAAATTCTTGTTTGCATACTAAATTTACATGCCATTACTGCATAATTGTAATGCATGCTTTTTATAACCAATTGCTTCAGAAACTTCAGCTGTTATGGAAAGGGCCAAATAATGATTTTGTGTATGTATTTTGTCCCGTTGATATGTTTTGTAGTTCTCAGTCGTAGTCTTCGACTGTGCTTAATGAATGACCTTTGGTTTTGGTCAGGCGCTCTTGGAATCTATGGGTGCTAATGGATCTACAGGACCTGAAGCAGTTGCTGTTGCTGAAAAGAATGCTTCTCTATTGACTGCAAGAGCTGGTGCTAGAGATCCATCTGCAATTCCTTCCATTTGCCGCATTTCCGCTGCCCTTCAATATCCGACTGGTCAGTTTTTATTCATATTTGCAGAAGCATGCCTTATTATTGCTTGGATACGGTATTTATCAGTTTAGCCTTAAATCCCCAAGGTTTTGTTATTTGTACCAAGATGAAGGCTACACAAGCAGGTTTGCCTGTCTTGATTTAGAGTCTCCTTGCCATTTGAACAAATTTCCTGTGGCAGGGATCCTTGCTAGCTTTGGGTCCATTCATTTACATTATTTGAGAATCTTGTGTTTGCCATTCACATATTTTTATGTCCACCTAGCAGTTTTGGGATATTGAATATTAAGGCAACTTTTATATAGCCCGTCTAGGGATGGAGATAGGTTGGGTTTGGAACAACAATGCTTGACTCTAAAGGAAACTTTTCCAAACAAGTTACATCTCTGAACGGGGTTAGATGGGGCTTCATGGATTTGTTGTCTAGGTTCCAGAATAATATCATTTAGAAATGCAAAACCTAAAAAGCTATGACATTTTAGTGAACACCTAACTTTCAGCCACATTAAAGGTACATGGAATATATCTGTATGAGAGGATGCATTTGGATATTTATTTGGTGTCTACAGTACTCGTCTATTTATTGTAAGGTAACAAAAAAAGGAACACTGCTTCTGTTTATGTGCATGGATAAGGCAGGCTTCAAAATCGGTCCTCATACTAAACCCAGATGTTTAGATGTCCCCATTTCTGAGCCTGCCCCAATTGCTACAATGAGTTTTGACATTTCATCTTTGTCCCAGAGGTGTAGCTTATTTGTTACATACACCTAACATACTTCTATGTTGAATGAAGCCTATTCGGATTTTCTTGTGTAACCATGCCCACTGACATCACTCTTCCATGAATTATAATTGTCTCACAAGCAAATAGTCTATTGCATCTGGTATAAGAATGCTGTGGAAACTATAAAATTTTATAAGGGTGCTGGTGAGATTACATAAATTTTAATTGCCAACTTATGCTTTTCCACATGATTGAATGTGATTACAAAAGCTTAAATATAACCAAATCACGTTTCTTTACTTTTATTTCCTTTTCCCCTATGTTCTCCATGGTTCATAGATGTGTTGAGGCCTACAATGAGCGTTATTGCGTGATTTGAGTCCATCCAGAAAGAAATCGATTCAGCCCATCTTTGGGTTTGTCTCTTAAATGTTGCTATATATGTACTTTCAACATTGAATCCTGCACCATAGTATTTTATTTGAGAGATATTTTGTTTTAACTGAACAACGTGGGATGCTATTTGCAAAATGAAAAAATGTCATATATAACATTAACGTAGGCGGTGGTAACCCTGCATATAAATAATATTATGTGATAGTTTAAGATAATGGAAAGGTTCACAATAATAATTGAACTCCATAATTTACGTTGAGGAGAAGGTTTTTGCACCTAAACTTGTTATTGTGTATATAATCCACTTGTTTTCAAGTCATGCTTTATGGTATGAAACCCCCTTAACTGGCAATGTATACCTCTGCGATGGTGTCCGCAGACTCACCATTTCAGCAATAGAACATGTGAAGTTGCGGACTACCAGCACCAAGCCCCCCCAACCCACTCACCCACACACCAGGGAAAAAGAAAACTCACAGAGGTTAGAGTATCTGCTTCAGGTGGCAGAAATTATCTTCCCTCCCGAACATGGGTAATTCGTGTTTGATATTTCAGTTAAATCTGCTTCACCCCAAAAAGAGAAGGCCGCTACATCTTAGGTAAACTTGGAGGCTGAAGTCTTCTTGAAAACTTATATAATTACAAAAATCAATATTCTAAAAACTGAGTTATGCATTAGTGTTAGAAGTTTAGCTTGGAAATACGCCCTTCTGGACTGGATGACTCAAAACTTGGGAAATGTGTGAAATTGGGATATTTGGTGGGAGTGATTGCTTTAGTGTTAACAGTCAAAAGTTTTGTTAGGTTTAGAATAGTAATGAAACCTAATTAGAAGAAAGAAATTATATTAGAGTCATATTGTACACTACTTTTGATTCAATCTTCTTGACAGAATCCATTCTGACTTCTGAATTAGTGGCTGTTGAACTTTTATATTTTTTCTGGTTTAGCTGATGTCTTTAACTGATCAGGGTGATAGTTGTGGAAGGTAAATTTTATTATCGTATTGTAGGCTGACTTGATTTTGATCCACCACTTTTTAGCAAATCCGGGTGACAGTAGTAGGTAATAACTATTAGTATTTTTGGAATTGGGAGCTGGCTGCTGTTTAGTTAAAATTTTTATTTTTTGCCCTTGATCGCATATTAGGTACCTCTCTGTCCTTTGATATTTTGGTGAACAATTGTCTTGTCCATTACGCTTTAAAATGTAGAAAGGAAAGAAATGAATAGAGTTAGAAATTGAGAGAAAAAGAACATAGATTAAGAGAAGACAAAAAGAGGGAAGTAACCACACAATTCTCTACTCAATTTTTTATTCATCAATCTGGTTAATACATTAATAGACCCTTTTATTTATAAACCCTATGCCCTAATTAAAAAGAAAACTAAAATCTCTAATTAGTTGGAAACAAATGACATTTTACATAGAAACAAATAATATCCTAATACTATAGGGAAAGTGAATAAACTCCATTGCCAATTTAATAAAAATATAATCCCAAATTTGATTTTTATTTTCATTTATTGTCCGTATCATTCTCCTCATTGAAAAAAAGAACTTGTTATCATTCGGTATGAAGTATTGAACTCGTCCTTGCCAAATAATCAAATACTGTGAATATGTTGGCGACTTTAGCTTCAACTTATACCAATGAGTCTTGGGTGCAACATTGTTGATAATATTCACAAAACATGATTTGATAATCCAATGGAAGCCCTCAACACCAACAAAATCAATAGGTTCTGGCTTGACGGAAGAAGTGGTTGGTGGAAAGTGTAGATGAGGAGAATAAGTGATGGCAAGCTCACTATCAGGAGATGCTTTTATATATGAAAACAATGTCGGCAAAGGAGGAACGTCTTCCGCTAAAAGGGTTGACTCGAGAGTGTGAAGAGTGTTGGATGACTTGATATATAATGTTGGACCAATTTTCTAACAATTTAAGTTTTTAGAACAATTGGTGACTTAACTTTGTATTAGAGTTGGGTTGTTCTCCTCCCAACGTGCTGAATATCAAACTGCTGTGATCCAAGTGGTGTCTTGGATTGTTCCACATCACCAATTCAAAGGCCTCTCTGTGTAGTTTATAAGGCTCGGTTTTTCATTTTCTTAACACTTGGGTTTTAAGGAGTTGTGTGGGCTGGGCTTTTCAATTAGAAGACTCTTCATTAAATGAAATCATTTTTGGCATAGAAACTTGAGACTCTTCAATGAAGGGAGGAGGCAGAAAAGTATTGAATTCCGGAGATGTATGAAGAGTCAACTGAGCTTGATTAGGAATGCGACATTATGGCAGAGTTGGCATTGAGGCGGGAGTCTCAGGAGGTAAAATGTGATCGGTTTTCGGAAGTGCAGGCTGCAAAAAATAGTTTTTCCATAATATTTGGAGTGAATGGTGATAGCTTTCCTATTATAAAGGGCACTGAACTCATCCAACCATTCACAACCAAGGAACACATGCTAAAGATTTATAGGAATGACAGCACACCAAATAACATCAGAATAAGTATCCATTTGAATCGGAACCAAACACCTTTGGAAAACTAAATGATGAGTGCTATCAGTTGAAAGCAGTTGGTAGGGTTGTGGGTGGGGCTCAAGCCTAAGCTGCATCCTGTTGACACTTTTTTCAGATACCGCATTCACTAGGTATCCCACATTGATAACAATTTTACGAACTTTGTTGGCGCATTGAAGAAAAGTACGAAAATTATTGGTCCGCATTCACTCTATGTAAGAAGATGCAAGAAGAAGAATGATGTAGAAAAATAAACTAAAAAAGATACTTTTTTTGGACTCTTTTTTTCACTCATTTTTTTTGTCATTCTTTCTTTCTTTCTTTTTTTTGCACTCTTTTGGATGCTTCTTTTTTTTGCTCCTTATTTTTTTCCAAAAAACACAAAGCGGTGTTTGTAGGAGTTTCTTAGTCTTAGGCTGTGCAAGGTGGTAGAAACCGATTTCTTAGGTTGGTGGGAGGGGGCAAAAATTTCGTGTGCTAAAAGAAATGGTCTTCGACTAATGGAAAAGATTTCACGGCAAGAAGCAACAGTTAGAAAGTTGCACTGGTTTGACGAGGGTGAAGGTGGTGACATCACGGAATAGATCGGAAAGAAAGTGATTGGATTTTATGAATTTTTTATTTTGGCGGGGGGTCGGGGG
>JAOTRH010195191.1:0-11473 GCA_034768845.1 Heliamphora exappendiculata
CAATTTATAAGAAGACAAATTGAGAAGGGTAAAGGGAGAAAATACTGTAATAAAATGTTGTTGGATGAGAATGGTTAGAGAATGGTTAATTTCATCACTTTCACAAGTATAAACACGGGTTAGAGAATGGTTAAGAGGACTTGATACGTTGTCGACAACTATTTTTGTGTGCATAATAATTTTTTTCTCTCAAAACTCACGATTCTTTGATTGACTGTAATGATTTGAGTTCTACTGGATTTATTTGATTACAAATCACAAGGACAACAAAACAGTTTTAATGAACTTAACCGTTCTTTAAATAATTTTCTATTTTCTTAATTGATTTATGTTATTGATTTGAAACTGGAAGTTTTAAATGTATACATGAGAAGTTATGATGATTTTAATTGAGTTGTAATTTTGTTGTTGGATTCAGATAGAGCATGTGTATATTGCGTTGATTAATTTTATTACATGTTATTTGGTAAACGGTTAAACCGTTGGATTATTCAAAAAATAGAAAAAAATTTATCAAAATTTTTCAAAAGTTTAATACTTTGAATAATTATCTATGTATTGTACTTTTTTTTTGATTTAATGTTTTTTAGTATGAATTATTCATAGTAATATGAGGTTTTAGAGAAATTATTAAAATACATGAGTAATCTCAAAATAATGGTGATAGTAACTTTAGGCACGGGCAATATCTAGTGTTTTCATAATACTAGTTGTTGACACGTGCAAATCATGTGTGAAATCAATTTGTCCTGATATTCAAATATAATTATTTGTATATAATTAATTTTAATTATTTATAAAATTTGATAACAGAAATATTATATTGCAAAATATCATATTACAAGAGTTAAAGTTACAAATATGTGTAATTATTATTCATAATTAATTGTTATTAATATCTTGTGTCACCAACATTACATTTGCTTTAAAGATCATTTCTTATATAAACTGGGAGCTGCGACCTGCTGTGAGTGCATTTATGTTTTATTTGACATTGTAAAATTTATTCAGAATTGGCCATTATGTTAAATTAATCGAGTAGGTAATTATTGTAAAAAATCATATCAATAAAAAATTGTTAGGCATATGATGTGGATATATTTGTTTGATATTTTATTTTTAAAATATTATAAGCGAATTAATTTTTTCAAAATTAACATACTCTTATTAGATAGATAGTGATGTTGTATTAGATAGATAGTGATGTCCGATTGACTTAATTTTTTATGAAAATTATTTACTCAATGAGTTAAATATAAAGAACGATGGTAATTAAATTTTAGAATCTCTCATAAAACAAAAATACACTGATAGCACCCTTGCTGTGTTATAGCTCACAGTAAGGTCCCCAAACTCCTATAAACTGTATGGATAATAAATGTAAGTAGTGAAACCTAAACTAATACAATAACAATATATGAACTGAAATAATGATACATGAGTAAATAAATAAAAATTGATAAAGATATTATTGTGAACGAAATAAAAGGATAAATTTATAATTTTTCTATTAATTAAGGGTAAAATTGTACTCTTACAAGAGACAAACAGGAGAAGAAGATTAAACTTTGCTTTCACTTCTTATTGTTATGAATGATAATTTCTCTCGTCCCGTCTCATTTTCACACGTTTCTGTTATGTTTTATACGAATTTTTTTCATCCTCGATAACAAATGAAGTGGAGACAATATTTGTTCTTTCCGTCTACTTTTCTCGTGTCTCACCCTCAATTGTATATAATAAATATTTTTTAAATATTAATATATGTATAAAATATATATTTTATAAATATAATAAGTCGAAAATATTAAAATATTATATTTATTTCTATTTTTTTTATATTTCTTATATTTTGTATATTTAGGTATATTAATTCATCAACTATTATTTTTTATTTATTATATTATTTATAACTCTTATTAATATTACTCTTTTAAACTTTAAAAATTATTTCCAAAATATTCTCGTTTCTCATTATTTTTTTGATATTTTTTTTCATCTCCACCCCGATTAAATAGGGGACGGGGATGGGAGAGTTAATCCTCGGCCCTACCCGTCCCGCCCTATTGCTATTCCTACTTAACGTGTATAGTAATTCTTTTTTGGAGAAAAGAAATTTTAGTTATTTTTTAAAAAAATTAGTATTTTATCAATGATGGTGGTGACAATAGTAGTAGTGAATGTGGTGGTGAAAATGACAACAATGTCGGAGGAGGTGGTAGTGGCAATAACAATGGTAATGATAATAGTGGCGAGATGGCATTGATGATGGTAAGCGATGATATTAGTAATATATTATACTTTAATAAAAATATTTTTAATCTTTTTTAAAAAATATTTTTTTAAGTATCACCCAAATGTTGGAAGAAAAAACCAAAAAAAATATATTTTTGTAAAATAATTTTATGTAAAACATATTTTTTATTATAAAATGTTTTACATCAAAATAAACAGAGGTGAAATGTTTCCGCTTTGTAGAATTGTAGATGATACGGGGGATTGTAATTTTTCTTTGCATGTGACATGGAGGGATTCCCTTGATCCCATCACTTAATCAATACATAAGGAAGGTCAACTCAGTAAAGGTAAAAAGAAAAATTTTAAGGGCAAATTAATAATTCTAGATCAAGCAAAGGGGGGAAAAAAAAGAAAAAGACAATTGTAATCTCACATCAAAACACGATAGGATGAGAAAGTTACTTTTGTTTTGGCTTTTTATATAGTATAGATATAGATATAGATATAGATATTAGAAATTTTCCATGTTAACAAGCATTTTCCTTTTGGAGAAAAGAAATCTTGTTTTTGATTCTTTCATTGCAACCTTTGGACATCCAATATCACAAGTATTTGGGAAATAATCAAATGACGAATTGCAGATAGCTGAATTACAAGCAGCCAAACTCGAATATTGGTTAAAATGTATGGCATGAATGAACTCCGAAACAAAAATGTCTAGAGAATTTTAACAATAAACTAATTATGCAATTCGAAGTTGCTATATAATTCTAATAGATACGATGCATGGGAATCGAGTGGAGAAAACATCAATGGATTTTTTTTGTATAACAAGCATGAAGAAATTAACGCAACTTACTTTACCTTTGGAGTTGTTCTGTCGGATCGATTGATTAAGATCTATTGTCTCTACTCGAACCTGATGAAAAAAATGAAATCACTTTTTATGAACTCGTTGAGAACAATTTTGATCTAGTTCATCATCTATTAGAGGTAGAAAAAGATATGATGGAATCCTCACGAACAGAAAAAAATTACAGTCAGTTTGATAATAATACAGTGATATTGCTTCTTCAGCCCAAACTAAGAAATCGTTTAGATATGATCCAAAATGAATCTTGTTCTATCCTTGATACTATTCGTTGATAATCATCCATGTCTGGAATATCATCCCGGAAAATGTGCCACAACTATAATAGCATTCACTTCAACTCAGTTAAATAGTCTGTATAGCGTGAGGATGTTCCCCAAATCCCAAATCCAAAGTCCAATCTAACCAGATTTTCCATCATTTGGGTGGAGCATCATGTCATTTGCTTCCTACTACCATCCGGGTTTTCAATAGAAAATCCAGTTTACATCCATAAAATGATAAAAATATACAAACAAGAAATGGAGAGTGGAGAAGCAAGTTGCAGCAAAAGAGAAACCCGAAATCGATCTCTCATGAACCAACAACAAAACTCAAATACAAAGCTCTCATTGCATGTTTTACTCCACCGGGCTACCCAATTTTTAGTATTTTGAGTATCAAATATTTTATCCTAATTCTTCCACGAGACTTGACAAAATGAATATCCTAAAAAAAAGAACAAAAAAAAAAGGAACCCCCCCAGCATCCCATCATCATACCCTCACCAAATCAGTAATTATTACACAAGAATTTTCCCCCAAAAAATAAGCTAGAAAGGGAAAAATAGGGTGACCATTGATATTAATCTTGTGCATCTTCCATCACTTGCTGTCAGTAAAGTCTGCATCGATGACATCCCCGTCGGGCCCTTTGCCTGATGATTCCGAAGACCCAGTACTGCCACCACCGGGAGCAGGTCCAGCACCACCAGGTGCTGCTCCACCTGGCTGGTTATAGAGGGATTGGCCAAGCTGCATAGCTTCCTGATTGAGGGCGGCCATGGCATCCTTCATGGTCTGAGTCAAGCCCCCCGAGATCGCATCCTTGAGTTCTCCAAGTTTCGCCTCGACCTTCTACTTGACTGGACCCGGAACTTTGTCTCCCAATTCCTTCAGCTGCTTCTCTGTCTGGTACACAACAGAATCTGCCTGGTTCTTCGTGTCTATTGTGTCTCTCTTCTCCTTGTCTTCCTTGGCAAACCTCTCAGCTTCTTTAACCAACCTCTCTACCTGGATAATTTTGTCAGAAATACACTTCAGTATTATCATAGGAGTAGCTTGTACAAAATTCTCTATTTGCTTACTCAGTCCCACTAGAACGCAAGAAACTCCCCTTAGTTTGGTTTACCCATTTTTTCTGTATGACCTTTTTTGGTCTTTAATGAACTTTTTCAGTATTAACCCAACTCAGTACACTTAGCTTCCTCTCAAGGAATCAAAAAAGTTTTTTTTTTCATAATTACTATAAACCAAAAAAGTTCAAATAAGACGAAAAAGTTACTAAATAGGTATTTTGTAACTTTTTCTCATATTCAATGAACTTTTTTCAACTTTAGGCCGAATGGAAATACTTTCTCGTCACGAGAAACTAGAAAAATAAAAAATTGAAGCAAATTTTTTTTAAAAAAAAAACCCTAAGCTTTGTTACATCCAAGGCAAAACCATAAGCACCTATACTTAAAAAGGTTTGACCATAAGCACATATACTTAAAGCATGCATCAGATCACCAGCATGCCACGATGATATCAATAATGAGCAAGATGCATTCATTTTCTAACTAGAACCTTCAGATATGGCTCAGGATGAAATCAGCTAAGTAGCTTTCTCTTTCTTTTAAAATTTGTATAAGATTTAGCTTTTTCGGGGTGGGAAAGGGGATTTAGAAAACACAGCCATTTCCAGTGGGACTCAAACCTGCATCTTTTTTGCAGTGGTAGGAGATGCCACTCAAACTAGCAACTGCCAGTAATAATACGTATTTAGATGATACAAATTAGGAACCATACCTCATCACCAGGCAAGGTGCAAGCACCGGTAATGGTAATATCTTGTTTCTTCCCAGTGCCTTTATCAATGGCAGTGACAGAGAGAATGGCATTGGCGTCAATGTCAAACTTGACTTCAATTTGAGGAACTCCACGAGGGGCAGGCGGGATTCCATCTAAACGGAAGCTGCCTAGAGATTTGTTGTCCCTGAAAAATTCCCTCTCACCTTGGAGAACATTGATCTCCACACTTGTCTGCCCATCAGCAGCTGTGGAGAACACCTCTGACTTTGAGGTGGGTAAAGTTGTGTTTCTTGGGATAATTTTTGTCATAACACCACCAAGAGTTTCCAGACCAATAGATAATGGCGTCACATCAAGAAGGACAATGTCACTGACATCCCCAGCCAAACCACCCGCCTGGAACAATGTGAATAAGTGCAAAATAGTTTAGTATACAACCGAAACCTAAAATGAGAATTCAAACCACAATTCACTACAAAACAGCCATAGTGTTTACCAGCTACTGGTCACCTTAAAGGATGATAATGAAAGATTCTAAATATCAGCCATTACCCGTTACATATTTAATTGGAATCGGCTGATACATAACGGAATTTTGGGCCTCCTATACCAATACTTATCAATGTAATGCCTGATATTATCCAATATCTACCGATATATGGCTGTGTCACCAATACTGATACACTTTCTGATACTATGAGCTAGAACACTCATGCACACACATACATGCACACACATGAAGACATAATATAGCAATAAAATAGTAGAACTAACCTGAACTGCAGCACCAAGGGCAACAACTTCATCGGGGTTAACTGAAACATTAGGTTCCTTTCCAGTCACTCTTCTGACAAGTTCCTGAACAGCTGGAATACGAGTTGATCCACCAACAAGGATAACTTCATCTAGATCTCTGAAAGACAGTTTTGCATCCCTCAAGGAATTTTCAACTGGTTTTTTAGCCTGAGGCAAAGAACGACACTTAAATCTGACCGCCACCTTCATACTGGTGCAAGGATAGCTGGTAAAGTAACAAACTGATAATAATAGCCATCTTAGAGAGAGAGAGAGAGAGAGAGAGAGAGAGAGAGAGAGAGAGAGAGAGAGGAACATTCCTCTTGGTAATGCAGAATGGTACAACACAAATTGTAGAGCAACAATGAGCAATCAATCCATTCCACACTATGTAACAAGGCATCTAATTGGGGCAAAAAATGAAAGAGTACTAGTTACCTGTCAAGCAGATCTGAACACATTCTTCAAACTTTGCCCTTGTAAGGGTGGTTTCTATGTGTTTGGGGCCATCTGAAGTGGCTGTAATGAAACGCAAACTAAAGAAAAAAAGAAGATTTTCATCAATAACAATAGAGAGGGAGAAACATAGATGTATCAATGCAATGGAGCTAAGAGACATTGCACATACCTAATATTTGTCTGTGTCAAGGATGACAGCTCCATTTTTGCTTTCTCCGCTGTCTCGGTTAGACGCTGAAGAGCTTGTTTGTCCTTCAAAAGATCTATGCCCTCATCTCTCTTAAAGTTAGCTGCAAGCCAATCTACGATTCTCTGTAAGAAAAATACAAGAGGTAAATAATTCAGTAAATTTGCCCACCAAGAGAAGCAAAAAGTAAAAGTAAAAATAAAGTAACACATGACTAGCATAAACAAAACATGCCAACCTTGTCGAAGTCATCACCACCCAAATGTGTATCACCAGAAGTAGAAAGCACCTCAAACACTCCATCACCAACCTCAAGAACTGTGATTTCAGAGAAACGAGAACATGACTAAATAATTGATTGGACGTCATGAATCCTTTCACAAAGGAGTTAAACGTTAAAGCAGAGGAATATCAACATAACAAAAATCTCTAGTGACAACATGTGTACACTCAAATTCATACGAGAGTGTTGATAGTTTCAAGAAATAAGCTTGCAGTAAAGACTGGTAAGCAGAGTAAAGATTGGGAAAAACAGATCGTGAAAACTATAAAAAAAAGGTCCAGGATAGACGAGTGTTCATGAAATAAAAACAGTATAGGATGGATACACACTGCGAGACAGATACAATACCTGAAACATCAAAAGTACCACCTCCAAGGTCAAATACCAGGATTGTTTCATTGTTCTTCTTTTCAAAACCGTAGGCCAGGGAAGCAGCAGTAGGTTCATTGATAATTCGTAAAACTTCTAAGCCGGCAATACGATCAGCATCCTTTGTTGCTGTCCTTTGAGAATCATTGAAGTAAGCAGGCACTGTGACCACGGCATTAGTAATTTTGTCGTTCAAAAATTTTGATGCGTCATCCACAAGTTTTCTCAAAACCTAAAACGAAGGAAAGGATGCAACACAGACACCTAAAACATCAGATGGAAGCAAGCTTTAAAAAAGGTTATTAAACATCATGAGTAATTTATGGTGGTGAATTCCAATTTATACAGAACTATCTGAAACATATAATTAGTCTCCATAATAAGCAAAATCTGTACTAATAACCATCTCATAACCTTCAATCCATATTATTGTGCATATTTTTTACCCACTACATTCATCACAGAGGACTAGGCAAAATAGTATCCAAGTCGAGTTGTCTCACTTTTGACTTGGCAATGAAACAAACACAAGGAGACAGCAATCTAAACCAATTCTTAGATAATGACACATATTTTATCTATTTTATTCCAAAGATAACAACATCCCAAAATGCGGTACTTCACAAGAAAATGTATATGACTATATTCCATGTAATATTTTCCCTAAAAAACACAACAACCCTATAATATGTTTCCATAATTTGTGTCACCACAAAAGGTAAGCTGCAATCTCACATCAACCACGATTGCAAAAATAAATAAATAAATAAATAATAATAAAAATCTAGATTTAGCATAAGCATGCAACAGAAAAATATTATTCAGCAGCCTAATTCAAATCTAACTCACAAAAGTTATATAGCACGTTTAAATAAAAATTCAAAAAAAAAAATCATCATCATCATTTGAAGCGTAACAGAACGCTCTAGCAAGATTGGGTAGAATCAACATCGATCAATATGTATTTATATACACAGTAGAATCACCAACCGAAGAAAGTGAATTGATTACCTGAGCAGAAATCTCCTCAGCAGCAAACTGCCTGCCCATGTGACACACGGCGACCTTGCAGATAGGGCACGGCGTGTGTGGTGCTAACAAGACACCTCTTGATAGCCCGCCAAGCTCATGGATTGTGTTTGCCAAGCCAAGCAAACAAATCAAGTCACTACGTGGCCAAAACGTAAGAAACGAAACCAAACAGGCAACCAACAATAAGCAACTAGGCACAGCAGCAGGAAGCAATAGAATGCGCAAAGAAAACTCTTTTATTAATGGAAACAAGGCATTACAAAACTTGCACAAAAAAACAAATGCGCAGCGACAACTAAGCACGCTGGGCGCTAGCGCTAGGCAGAAAGTAGAAAGCAAGGGATGAACTCTTACATGAGTGACCATCCCATATAATAGCATTCTGAGCCATTTCAAGGATGGCAGGAGAAAAAAATCAATAAACTCGAGGAGTCATAATGGGGACTTAAAAATACAAGATAAAGTCAAAAAATACAAGACTTTGGGGAGGCTAAAGTTCTCATTTTATACTAAAATTACAAAATTTCCCACGGCGTCAAACACCTTCTAAGTGCCTCAAAATATTGCCCAAAGTGGAGATGCTTCAGGAAAAGTCATGCCCTCGGTATACTGTACACGGACGCGGGCAGGCTGTTGGGGCGCTGGCGCGAGCGCGCGAGCAGGCGCGCTGGCATGGCGTGGGAGCATTGGCATGGGCGCATAGGCGCAAGGCGTTGTTGCGGGGGCCCGTGGGGCGCCCCCTCACACCATGGCAGGGCACTTGAGCTTGATATTGCCGTTCTCATCACGGACCACATTGTAGGAGACCTGCTTGGCCTCCTCGTCGACCTCTGACATTTTCCGGCCGATGAACCTCTTCACGGAGAAGAAAGTGTTCACGGAGTTCACGACAGCCTGTCGCTTAGCGATCTGGCCGACAAGCAGGTCCCCGACCTTCGTATACGCCACCACCGATGGCGTCGTGCGTTGCCCCTCGGAGTTGGTGACGATGACTGGCTTGCCTCCTTCCATCGCCGCCACAGCCGAGTTCGTCGTCCCCAGGTCGATTCCCACGACCTTGTCCGCAACAACCCTCACCGGTCCCACACTACAACCTCTCCTGCTGCTCTTCTTCAACTTCGGCAAACTAAACGACGCCGTACTGTCGCTCGGTCGCTGGCCGAAAAACACAGTTCTCGGAGATTTTCCAGTCGAGTGTTGTGAAGAAGAAGAAAACAAAGTTCCACCAAGAACATGGATCTGAGCAGTTGATGTCGACAATTTTCCACCTCTGTCGAACAAAAACTCGAATAGATTTTAACCCTAGAAATTGAAGCTATATATATATATATATATATATATAGAGAGAGAGAGAGAGAGAGAGAGAGAGATATTTGGAGGATTTGTGTAAGAACTCTCTGACCGTAAACCAAGATTGTGGGGGAGCGAATTGTTTAGTGATAGGAGCGTGATTTCTGAGAGGTCGGAAAAGAGGAGAGAGAGAGAGAGAGAGAGAGAGAGAGAAAAAGAAGGGTAGGTACCAGCACGCTCCCCCGGTTCACTTGGATCGGGGCGTGCTGCGCCCCAATGGACGGACAGTACGCTGTGCTGCGTTTTAAAAGGTACGTTTTTTTGAGTAATTTTTCATTAAATTTGTGTAATTCATAAAAAATTAAATTTATTAAATATTTATAATTAAGTAATTTAATAATATCTTTTAATATTATTTTATAAATAAATAAATAAAAATTTTTAATTTAAAAAAATTATTATTAAATAAATATTAATTAATTATTTAGTTATAAGTATTTGATAAATTTGATGTTATATTTGTTAAATAAATTTAATAAATTTTATATAATAAATAAATTAAATTTTAAAAAATTATTCAAAAAATATAATCTTTGACGCAACCCGCGTATGCTGCTGATTGAGGCGCAGCACGCTCCCCGATTCTAGGAGAGTGAGGGAGACGACAGATGAAGAGGAGACTGGAGAGTGCGGGGTAGGTTATGCCACGTGGCCGATTCTACAAAGGTCACATGTGGTACCAATTTTGGGTTACATGGGCAAATAATTTGTTAATTGATGTTCGGCTAAATTTCTTTTTTAATTTTTAATTTTTTATTATTAATTTTAATTATAAATTGTATTTCTTTAAAATATTTATAATTTTTGTTATTATTTTTAATTATACGTTATAAATTCATAATTTTTGTTATAAATTACAATTTATAAATTACTAACAATAATATTTTCAATTGCTCATGTAGTTATTAATTACGTTCAACTTAATTTGCCTCGATTTGAAATGCACTATAAGTCATTAATTCGTGTCAACTTAATCCACTTGAACTAATTTGTGTAAATTGATGGGTTAAATTAGATGAATTAAATAAATAAAATATAAATAATATGTTAATTACTATTTATAATTCACTCGTAATCATTTATAAAGGTATATAAATTTTAGTATTTTATATATAAAAAATTATAGCCTATTATATATCTAAATAGAAGACACATCAAATTTAAATTAATTAATTTATACAATTTCATTCGCTTGTCACTTCCTCCTCCTTTTGTTCTATGATTTATTGTTTATTATTGACTATTATTAAATGACTTGATGCTAAACTACTACTTAGATTTTGTTAATAATAACATATCTAATTTGTTAAAATTTTATACTAAAAATTTGTAGTTAACCACATTTGTTCTAATTGAAATCATCGGTAATACTATTATAGTTGAAAACTTTAATGAATGTGTTTTTAGTCATTCTTAGTGGACTAACAATCTATTATATTTGGTGAAAATTTGAAATATATTATATTGAAAGGTACCTATTGAAAATTGCTAAGTATAGTAAATTCTTAATTTATTTATTTTTAAATTATTTAGCCTGTTAAATTATCTAAATTGTTGGGTTGAAATTGCTTCAAAAGTTAATAAACCTACTGATTTTAGAGACAGAGTGAGTTAGTGGTAAATTAAAAAAACCATTCACCCAAGTAAGAATTTTTTTCTCAATCCATGCACTGTTACATTATTTTTTATTTTAAACATAAAATTACCAAAATACCCCTAATCCATACATTCTATCACCAACTTCCTTATCTCGGCCACCACCATTTATCACGACGAACACTCCCCCTTATCCTGCCGCCATCGCCATCCTTGCCTTACACCACCCCCCCCCCCCCCCC
>JAOTRH010195202.1:4528-17946 GCA_034768845.1 Heliamphora exappendiculata
CGTCGTCGCCATCGCTGTCACCTCTTTTATGAACGCGCAAGCTAGTCAAGACCTCGTCTTCATTGGCAAACAACTTGGAGTATCCAAGTTGGCTGGTTCTGGTACTAACAATCCCCATTAGAGATACTAAAATAAGAAAATCAAAGAAGAAACTTACTGCTGAAAGCATGGATGGGATAAGAGACATTCAGGGGCTATTTATAACTGCGAAAACAGTGGAATATCAATTTATTCCTAGCCTTTTATGACAGAGCCTTTGCTGCCTGACATATTTCTTTTTTTGTCTTGCTACTTTTATTTTTGTGTTATTTCATTATAACAGATTGCCACTATAATATTATAAATTAAAAAAATGTAGCTTAGGGCTCATAAAAATTACCTATAAAATTAACCATAATTTGAAATGAATGGGCAGAATAAATTGTTTGTGATATAAGTTATACTCGAAGTGAATTTGAACCAAACATTTTTAATTATATATAGTTTTTATGTAGTATTGTTGTAATTAATTTGTAGGTGAAAAAAAAAAAAAAGAGAAAGAGGGTGAGGTGGTGGAGCTAGCTAGTCTCCATACATTTTGTGGTGAATGGGTGTTGGGGGCCCATGCATGAGGTGAACTCATGGAGGGTGGCTGCTACACGCATTCCTCACGTGGCTGCAGCAGTCCATGCACGCACTCCGGCTACACTGTCCCGTGCTTGCGTTTACGTAGCCAGCTCGGATGGTCAACTTGTTTCAACTCTTGGTCCAACATGAATACTCACATCATCCATCATCCATCATCCATCATCCATCTATAAGAACGGAATGTTGATCCTCCAAGGAGGCTAGGTTTCGCAAAAATAGAATGAAGTGTACATCGAGTCATATACCCCAATTTTGTATTTCGAGAACGGAAACACTACTATTCACCAATTTTTTGACCGAACAAAAAATAATCAAATGCATGCTTCAATTGCTTTCATGTAAAATTGTGATAAAATAAAGTGAATTTAAAGTAGTACTACATCGTGCTTTATTTAATATTTTATTTTTTTAACATATTTTTATAATCGAAATTATTTATTTTATAGTATTTCTTAATTTTACTACTCATAAAAAAAAAATAAATTAATTGGATATGTATAACTATATGATTTGATTATATTTGTTTAATACTATTTTTTATAAAATTATATTTACCATTCATATGTTTTTAAACAATTGTGATCTAGTCACATAACTATCAATATCTAATTAACTTAGTTTTTTGCAACAATGATTTATCTAATAAATACTATATAATAAATAATTTTAATCATATAAATATACGAAAATACTAAGTCTCCCAAAATAAATCACCGAAATAATTAATCATCAATGATTTAGTTAGCATTATCTACTCTCGCTGTCTCACACATTACTTTTTTATTTTTAAAAATTTAACTCTAAAATATTTTTAAATTTTATTGTACGCATTTGTTTAATTTATACTTTTACAATTTATTCGTCAATATCTATTAATGAATATGGAAGCTAAATATAAAAATATACAAAAATACAAAATTAATTTTTTAAAATTAATTTTTAAAAAGTTCTAATTAACTTAATTTCTTGTTTGGCAAAAAGTTTAAAGTTAGATTTTTGTCTTTTGTTTTAAAATTTAAAAAAAAATCTCAATAATTTTGTTATTATAAAAAAATAAACATGTAAAAAAGTATGAAAAATTTCTCATACATTTTGATATTTAAGTATGTAAAGTTTCTCATAGCACGTATACATATAAAGAATATTCTCAAAATTTAATATAAGAAACTTCTCATACATAGTATAAGAAATTTCTCATTCTTATTTTTTTAAAATTTTTCATTCTTAGTTTTAAATGAAATGAGCAATTTATAAAAAAGTGAGAACTATTTCATGTATGAGAAACTTCTCATACTTATTTTTTTTAATTTTTTTATAATTAGTTTTATATTAAACGAGTAACTTGTATAAAATGTGAACTACTTTAAATACGACAAAGTTCTCATACTTATTTTTTTTAATTTTTTCATTCTTAGTTTTAAATAAAATGAGTAACCAATGAATAAAAAAATGAGAACAATTTCAAATATAAAAAACTTCTCATACTTATTTTTTAAAAAAAATTCATTATTAGTTTTAAATAAAATGAACAACTTGTAAAAAATATGAACTATTTCAGATATGAGAAATTTTTTATACTTATTTTTTCTGACTTCGTTGCTTGTTTGTAGTGCTGGATTTTTTGCCCAACGCTTCAGGAATTTTGTGACTACGTCGTTTATTTGCAAAACAATAAATAAACAATTATTTGGTTTAGTTTTTCATAGCAAGTATATGAGAATATATATTCTCATATAGTGATAAATAAGAAGTTTTTGATACACTTTAAAATTTGAGTATGAGAAGTTTTTCATAGCAGGTACGTATTTGAGAATATTCTCATATAATGATATACAATAAACTTTTGATACATTTCGAAATCTGAGTATGAGAAATTTCTCATAACACATATGTATATGTGAATATTATTAGATAGTGATATATGAGAAACTTCTTATCCATCAATTTTTTTGTTATTTTTTAATGAAAAAATGAGAACTATTTTAAAATCCAGTATAAGAAATTTTACATACATAATTTTTTTTTTCAGTTTTGTTGTTATTTGTAGAATCCTTTTGGAATAGACAAATAATAAAAAATAATGGAGAGGTGAAATATACAAAATAGTTAGAAACACAGAACGGAGAGAGACGAGGTTGGTGAAGGAAAAGGCTAATTAAGTATGGAGTACTGACAGTATGAACAATGTATCTGGTTATCAGAATCTGATTGATCCGAAAGTCTGGTTATCCCTCCTATTTATAGCACTCAGAGGAGCCATGTTGGAGTTCGGATAGGACCCTTTCAAGAGATCGAATCGGATCATGAGATGTGATAACAGAGAATCAAGAGATTCTATCTGATAATCAGCTAAGTAGTGTTCTACTCTAACTCAACTAGGTCGGCCAACAGAAGCTCCACGGGCACCCAACCAGCTCGGGATAAGTACCCGACCCACTCGGGTCGAGTGACTTGGGGGTCACTCGAGTGACTCGAGTGGGAGGGTCCGTATGACTAGACAAATCCTTTCCTTAGCCACCAAGCCACATGTCTCCCAACGTCCCGTGCAGGATTGTATTGCCATTGTCTTCATTGTCTCTGGAACAATCATTTGATCTTCAGTGGAATCTATAATCATATAGTCTGTGCTATATCTTGATTGTTCAGTCTGTGTTGAGCCACATAGTCAGTGCTATGTTATCATGATTAGGTAGTCAGAGCTACATTACAATCTGTGCCGTCTTCACGACTCGTGTCGTGATAATAATACAGTCTGTGCTGTCTTCACGGTCTGTGCCATGACAATAATACAGTCTGTGTCGTCTTCATGGTTTGTGCCATGGAAGGTCTTCATTCGTAGTCAGGGCAACGCTTCATAGTCTATGCTATGGAGTGTCTTCTGCCTCTACATGATGAACACCGATATTAGTTGGCCGAGTTATAGGGGTCCCAGCAGCTCGGATCCCCAGTAACTCGAGTAGATCAAGTCTGGGTCTTCTTGTAACTTGAGTAACTTGGAGTTGGATGTCCAATTTACTGATGGAGTAAAATTAGGTCTACTCGGGCAACTCGGGTTACTTGAGTAACTCGAGTAGTCGAGTCTTTTGGGCCTCTCAAACTTTTTTTTGCTTTATTGATTATGTCATTACCCGAGTACCTGGGTTAGACTAGTCGGTATCGGCTAAGTTGGAGAATACCCGAGTTACTAGAGAGGCGAGTAGCTCGGGTCATAAGCGACTTGAGTTATGAGTAGACGAGTTGCTTGAGTCATGAGTGACTCGAATTATGAGAAGATTGCACTAAAGCTACTAGAGGGTGAGTAGAAGTATTGCACCTGAGCTAGTTGAGGGGTGAGCAGCTCGGATCATCTGCATGTCGTCAATAGTCATACCACTTATTTGAGTCGTTCACCAGGTTCACCAGAGCCGTACACAAGTCTTTGGCTTGAGTCAACCGGTCGAGTAGGTGTTAAATTGGTGACATGTCTTCAAGACTCCTTTACGATAGTCGAGACCCTAGTTCTTGTAAGCTGGGATGCCGCATAGGTTAAGCCGAGCACCGTGTGGTAACTTTTGAACCGTGTGCTTGTACCGTTTAGTCGAGCCATACACTTAGATCTTAAGCTTGAGTAACACAAATCTTATGTCATTGATAATATTCTTTTTAAATCAACTACATTTTGCCCCCTGCACGTGCGCGAGTCACTCGACTTACTCTCCCGCGTGGCTCACGCGCTGACTCGCACGCGTGCACATGAACACCATCTACTGCTCGACTCTTCATCTTTGGCCTCTATCCTTTAAATAGTGATTTGGGGCCCCATTTTGACCCATCTCCATCAGAGCTTCTTCAAAACACTTTTTGCCTACTGTTGCAATGGCTTCTCGTGCTGCTCGTCCTTCCTCCGCTTCTTGTGGGGCCCACCTGGAGTCGCACCCTCTTCTTCCTTTTACCAACTGGTGTACAGCGCCATTTTTTGGCAGAAAGGGCGACATTTTTTGGAGGGCCATCGATGTATTCACTCCGAGGCCTCCTTTCGCCACTCAGCCCCTGATTCTCTATCCTGAGGCTGATCCCGTAGAAGCTGAGATGATTACGCCCTCCTCCATTACACGTTTCCAGATCGAGCGAGGGGATTTTCCCCTCTCATTCCTATAATTCAAAACACCTTCTGGAACGCCTTTTGGTTGGTCTGAGTGGGTCGATGATGTCATTCAAAATGATGCCTACCGCCACATACTGGAGCAGGAAGGCATTCTCTCACCCGTCATGATTTCTCAAAGTCTCCATATGCGTAGATCCATAGCTAGTTTGGAGGCCCTCATCAACCATTGGAGCGCTGACTCCCACACCTTCATAACCCCTTGGGGGGAGTGGTCCCCGACTCTGGAAGACGTGTTCATACTTCTCCAACTTGACATTCGAGGGCAAGCCATTTTTGACCCTGAGCGCATATCGGCGGCTGACAATGCTACTGCATCAGAGCTCCGAATTTGTTTAACCTTTACTGCTAATTATGGAAGCTAGTTTGATGACCTTGGTAACCCGCTCGGGACTCGTCGCTCATCAACCAAATCCACATACGCGTCATGGATTAGATATTTTTTCAAAGATATTCAGCCCCAGAATGTAGTCAAAGACCGCGTGGAGTTTCTCGGGGCTGAATGCAACCCAGCCCTAATTCTTCCTGCTTTTTATCTCTTTCTTCCTATCCACATTCGTACTTCCCAACAACCCACCAGATAGCGTGAGCCCACTGGTATTCTCTTTGGCAGCCCAATTGTCTCGCGGGGAACAAATTTCTTTGGCTCCTTTATTCCTAGGGACGCTATACCGACATTTAGACCTCATTCAACTTGAGATAGAGCGATCAGTCGGTCGCTATGACATCACTACATTTGTAAATACCACATTCTTGCAAGCGGTGCCATTCGAAAGATTCCCTGGCTTTGCACCTCATCCCATTCTTTTTTCACCCACAAAAAAAGTTCGAGTAGTTGGCTTGGATGGTCAACCCGCCACCGAAGAGATCCCCTTAATGAATTCTCTTATTATGCGATGGAATAGTTAGGGGACCACAAAAGATTTCATGCCAGTCTTCGTCGATCCCATGCAGTTTATTTCTCTTCCTTACACCACCGCTCCGATCGGTGTTATTTCTCCCAATTGGTATTTCGACGCCCCTCAGCACCTGCAGCTTGAGACCACGACATCCCTTGATAGCTCCCATATGATGGTGTGGTTCATGCTCATCCCTGGTCTTCTTCCATTCTTAATCGAGACAGAGAGACAAAGAGAACCGAGTGAGAAACCACTACCAGCCATGCCGCCGCGACGCCTCCTTCGCCCCACCGCCGCGTCGTCAGCGCCACCTCTCCCATCCATCTTGGTCGGCGACCATAATCTGTCATCCGCCACTACAGCCACCACCCTTCAACCCTTTTGCCGCAACACCGATGCCACCCCTGCCCGCCGACGCCACCAACACGTACGGCCATCATCGACAACACTAATTTGGATTAAAGCGGTATACGATCAGAGCTTTTCATTGAGCCACTAGGAGTCAGATTTTGAAGTTGATTGAAAGTGTGAGGGTTATGAAAATTGGGAATTTTAATTCGATAGAAGGGTTGTAGACTAATTTGAGTGTTTTTATTGATTTGTGTTGATTTTTATGAAAGTAATTAAATTTTTAAGAAACAACTAAGCTTTGGTTTGGGAATTGAATACTTTCCTATATCTTTATGGAATGTTAAATTTGAAGTTATAAAATAAATAATGAAATTGATGGTATAAAGGAATTGTGAATCGGCGAATTTAATTCTAATATCCGAATTGATTGATTAACTTATAATAGTTGAATAACAAGATTGAGTTGAAACTTTTAAAAAGTAGTTGGGGTTAATTAACTTGTTAAATTGTGGGTTATGAGAAAAAGTGATCGTTCAAGTGAAAACATGGGAGTCTTGTAACTTGTAGGTTTACTGTGATTAGATGATATTGTGGAATTTGAATATTTAACTTATAATTAAAACCTTTAAGCATATCATTGAGATAAATTGGGACTTAATTCATTAGACACCAAACTTTGAGAACTTGAATTACAAATGTAGATTGAAATTACGAAATTGGGCAAAGAGGTCACTTCAAGAATGAGACTAATTGTTTAAATGCGAATCGTGTAACTCGATTGGTTGAAAGATTATACAATAATCTTGTGATTTGCTCAATAATTGAGAATAATATGAAATTCTTAATATACCCACGACCCATGTACTTGAAATATAGTGTAGATTGGTTTGGGTTTCTGATAGTTAAGAAAATGTGGATGGTAAGTTTTAAGCACTTTAGCTTGAACCTTATGATGTAATGAATTGTAAGTTTATGGGTCAATTTATAGTACAAATGGATTACTGGGGAATAATTAATGAAATATATTGGACATGATGACAACCAAACTCATTTGGAGAGATGAGATTAATGAATGAATAAAATCTTTATAAGTTTATGATTGGCACCTCTGTCGTTGAATTAAATGAATTAAATAAGTCAACTTAACAAGAATATGATGCAACATACGTTATAAGTAGGAGTTGAAGAAAAGAACCAGAACCTTTAGGAGATGTTCTACATTGGATGAATTATAGGTTGGTAATCAAATGTTAATGAATTGAAATTGTTTCTGTAAAAATTCAATATCCAAAATGGTAAACGAGGAAACTTGAGTTAAAGTTTATGTGAATTGGAGAAAAGGGTTAAGGGTTAAGGGTTAAGGGTTAAGATCGAGGATGTTGGATAACCTGAGAATCAAATTATCCAATTGGACCATATTTAATACTAGTGAAATATAACCTGGAGGTTTGACTAACTAAAATTCATAAAGATTTGGGTAGACGTTGGAATAGTGGATTAATTATTTGAATCTTAACCATTGAAATTATGGTTTGCGATTCTAAGTTTAAATTCCTGAATTAACGAAAAGGTTACTTAATAAATGTGATATGGTGATAAGATTGAAAACTTGTAACTTCTTGGTTCTGGTAAGTTAAATTGACGATTTAATTGGAATATTTATGACAATAATGATTTTCCTAATAAACTTATGAATTATCGAACTGAACTTCATGGCGAATAGATGTAAGCTAATTAAAAACTTAATTAATGTTGATAGTGAATTTGATAAGCATTGGCTTGAATTTGACAATGTGATATAAATTTATTGGTGAACTTGTAATAAAGATGAGTGATTTGAATGTGTTTAGGTGATTGCATGGAAATGGA
This sequence comes from Heliamphora exappendiculata, assembly GCA_034768845.1. Taxonomy (NCBI): domain Eukaryota; kingdom Viridiplantae; phylum Streptophyta; class Magnoliopsida; order Ericales; family Sarraceniaceae; genus Heliamphora; species Heliamphora exappendiculata. The sequence continues at coordinate 12,416 of JAOTRH010195202.1, forward strand.
AAAACGAAATAATGCAGCGATTGATGAATGTGAAATAAGGATAAATGTTAGCGAAATCTAAATGAGGAATACTTGAAAAACTGTGGACTTTTAATAGACATAAAATTAAGAAATTGTGAATAAGTTCATAATGTTAAACTATAGAAGTGTAATTGGATTCACATGATTTCTTAGCTTGTGATTGAAATCTAATAAGAAGATTTAGAAGATAATGGAACAATCAGCAACATTAAAGGTTGTGATTGTTAAATTGGTAACAAAAAAGAAAACAATGCAAAAGTTTGATTTGAACTTATGATATAAAAAATGAAAATGAGGTATGTGATGTTTAATGATGTGATTGAAAAATGATGTGATTGTGACATTGGAATGGGAGATGAACTCCCAGTTATTAATAAATAATAATATGATTATAAAATATGATTGGGAATTGAACTGGAGAGATGGACTCTCGGTTATCAATGAAAAATGATGATTAATCAAATATTGAACCGAGATTGATTGATGTGGATGTGATTAAGTTGGGCTTGACTAACTCCGCGGTGAAAGACCGAAAATTTGCGTAAGTAGGGTGCCCTACCTATTGGGTTAGTTTCCAAAAAGGTGTACATGGGTTGCCTACCCGTCGGTGTTCTTTAGGAAAATCGAAAAAGACAGTTGTCGTGGTGAGCTATAGAGCTATCTATTACTCAATGGCTTCGCGTAGCCTATTGGCAGAATAGGGAGGGGTTTCTATAAGCTACGCTCGACGTCGGTTTAGTGTTTTGATTGATGAAAAGAAAGTGAAATGTGAATTAAAATAATTAAAGAATAAGAAAGATAGTTAATGTTTAAATAATTGAAAAGAGGTGAGATAGTATTTTGTTACTGATTAGAGAGAATAAAAATGAAAGCAAGAACTAAAGAAAGACAAGGAGAAATTGTGATTTATGTTAAGAAAAAAAGAGAATGGAAACAAAAGAATAAGTAAAGAGCCTAATAAAAATGAGGAAATAGAAAGAGAAATGAACAGTATTTATAAAAGATGTAAGTCTAAATGTTGGGTAACGAACCTGAAGAATGGAAATGAAAACGGGACAAAAATAATTTAAAAGAATTTAAGACGAATGAAATAGAATAGAAAAAACAAGGAAATGAATCAGTATTTATTGTGAGTAAGCATGGAATGCCCTTCAAAGGTGGAAATAATAAAAATGTGGTGAATGATTTAATTAAGAAAGAGTAAAGATTAAAAAGGATGAAGAGATGACGAATAAAAAATGGGTTATAAACATGATTTACTTATGTTTGCATTATAACATACCATCCACACATCACAAATCATGTAGTACACTGTTATTAGTTTTTTCTTACGAGTTTCGGCTCACGTTTGTTGGTTAAATTTTTTTTTACAGGTCCAGGCGAGTAGGAGAAGATTTAGGATATATTAGAGCATTTCTTTTGAACTTTGAAGATTAAGTAATTGTCTTGTTATAATTTAGACTTAGTGAATGTAAAGGATTTATGGATCTTATAGAAATTTCTTTTATGTTTTGAGAAACATTATGGAAAGATTACTTCCTTGGATATGTCTTATTACTCAAGTGGATTAAATTGAATGAGATGGAGGTGTATGCTAAGTAGTGGTGTGAACTCAAAAGTTGGTAAAATGTATGTTTAATTTATTATCGGATGATGTGATATTCAGTGGTTTATAACTGTGATTGTGAGTTGAAACAAGCCAAACACCCTCTTTCCCCTTACATTATTTTTGGCTAAGAGGGGGAGAAACACAAGATTTGAAATATTCTTGAAGGGTTTGGATCAGTTGAGAGAAGAAAGAAAATAAAGAAGGAAGAAGGGAACTAAGAAATCAAGAGGTATTTTTCTAAAACTAAGTCCTTCCATACCACTATCCCTTGAGCTCTCAAATAAGTAAGTAAAACCTCTAAACTTTATATCTAATATCCCTCAAAATGTTCATCAACTCATCCCTTTAAATACTTTAAGAATCGAGAACCGAAAACAAACCGAAAAGGAGTCGTAGTTGAAGATTTGGGGCTGTTATGTTTATGGATGATATGAAATGTTGTTTTGTGTTGTTATTTTTGAGTTTGATGACTTATAAGTATGTTAGAGCATTGATATTAATATCTAAAATACAAGCATGCAAAGAAATGGAATAAAAACTTGACATATCATAAGTAAGAGACTTGGATCCTAAGAGACTTGATTTTTGAGAACATAGATTTTTCTGCCCTAAATTTTGGAATGCCATAACTCAATGTAAAAAATTTATCAAAGCATTTTATTTATTTCCAGATCTATATATTTGTGTTATCTTTCATCCAAAGTTGGTTTCAACTTATTTGAATAAGTAGAACTTGAGATAATGCAATTTTACCAAAGTGTGTCATTTTTCGATTAGTCAACACTGCCGACCTGAAAACCCTAGTTTACAATGAGATCCAAACTTTGGTCAAAGCATAAAAGTTGTAGATAACATGTATATCTACCTACCCAAAAAACGTGAGAACAAGATATTGAGTTTTGATGTGTGAAAACCCCATTGAAAGTCGCTGTTGAGTTTCAGCCCTCAAGAGACACTTCTGTCACATCTTTTTGTGTAGCTCAAAACCCCTATGTTTAGTGACCTATTACAAAAGTGGTCTACATGAACATTGTAGCTAACATACTGAACTATTTTTTGTCCAAAAATAAAACCTAGAAGCCTTAGGATGATATCCCAAAATAGTTTCAAACCCTCTATCCAAAACTAGCTCTACTGAGTTTTGGCGGCTAACAGAACCTATTTTTCAAAACAGCCCAAAACTCTAACTTGTTCCAAATAACTACCCTTAGCACTAAACATAAAACTTGTAGGGGACATGTTGTGATAGAACATATCCGAATATAGGATCATTTGGACTTTATCTGATACCCCAAAATTGAGACCAACAGAGGCATATTTTTGATAAAATCTTAAGAAAAGTATTGAATGGTTTTCGCTTAGGATGTTTTATTCACCCATTTGCCTTATATTTTGGCTTTGGTGTTAAACATAAGAGTTGTGGAAAATATTTTTACCTAAATGGTGTTTAAAAATCATAACTTGATTCCAAGTCTAGATGCCCCAAAACACTACCGATCCATTTAATTTAATACTCAATTTTGGCCTTAAAAGTTGCTAAGTGTGATTTGAATATCCTTTACTGTGAGACCCAAGTTTTATATGATGATTAGTTGATTAGTGTTTATTTGTGAATGTATGATGATTAGAACACATGCCATTGTTAGTTGTGCTTCATAATATAAGTTGTTATACCATGAGCATTGTGATTGCGCCACTGGAGGCATCTTGTGAGTTACCTCTTGCATGTTTTTAAATTGTATCTTGATATGGTTGATGTGGGGGAAGGAAAACCTTTATATCTTGGTCAGTGAATCCTAGTTGATGGGAGTGTTGACAATGGGCCATATGCGTCCTCAGCCATGTTACGTCCTAAGCCGTATCACGTCTTGAGTCGAACTGCCACTATACGCCGTAGTGATGGGGAAGGCTAATGTACGGGAACCTAACGTATGGGAATATAATGTTACCATTCAAATTGTTGTGTCAAGTGTGAATAACTTTAGGCCATTTATGTCCTGAGCCGTGCTACATCCCGAGCCGTATCACGTCTTGAGCCGAACTGCCACTATAAGCCGCCGTGATCGGGAACGCTAACGTACGAGAACCTAATGTACGAGAACGCAACGGTGCCACTTGGGTTATTGTGTTAGGTATGAATGGCTTTGGGCCATGTACGTCCTGAGCCGTATTATGTCATGTGTCGTGCCACGTCTTGAGCCGAACGCCCGCTATACGCTACCATGATCAGGAACTTTGGTGTATGGGAGCTTAATGTACGAGAACGTAATGGTACCACTCGAAATTCAATTGGTTAGTTTATAATCAGGTTGGGAAAATGCACTCGCATCACATCCATTTGCATCACATACCTGTATAATTGTTCTCATATATGCTTCCCATGCCGCAACTGTCAAACTTGTCTGTCTTCTTAATTTTAAATTTGCATTGGGTGTTTTATGATATGCGTTGTAGAATATTTTGTTGTGAGTTTGGTTACAAGGTTTAGAGAGTTTTTTTTCTTAGACTTTGGCTCATAGCATTCGTGCCACAAGTGAGGAGTACTTGGAGGAAGTCATCCTATAGAGGAAGAAAAAGAATTTGAAGGGCAAGATGAGTTCCAAGAGCAGGAAAATCCCGACGACGGTTGCTGAAGATTCTAGTCGTCTCCTTTTGTTATTTTTATTCAGTTTCCCCGTGCTTATTGTAATTTTTAAAATTTCTTGGTAAAACTGTAATCGTTATATACTTTCGAACAGTTTAGAACTCTTAATGATGTAATATTTGTGATATGTAAATATAAATAAATGGTTAAAATATTTTTCTTATCTATACTTATGTATGTCCTGACATGCCCGGAGGACGAGGCGTCACAGTTGGTATCAGAGCCCAGGTTTAGTGAACCTTCAGGCATTGGGTTATGGAAAATCATGCGTTCTGTCGTGTAGAAGCTCTATAGGATACGTTCTATTAATAATAATTATCATCTATACATTATAAGAACTAAAATATTCTACGCTTGAGTCTTATAACGAGTTAGTTAGGACATTACCAGGATCAGAAACAGTAGGGAATCTACATGCAAAGGATGAGTAAGAGCATCGAGATCAAAGACCAAAGATTCATGCAACGAGTTATCCTATTTTAAGGTGGGTAGACAAGAGTACGTACCAGGAGAAGTTTTAGATATCCCCTCGAGAGACACCGTTAAAACCTCAAATGATCACTCAATTTGTGTCAACGGTGGCTGCCTTAACCTTTGCCATTTGAACCCATCCAACATATCTTTTGAACCATCTGAAAATCTTCCCTTGAGTTTTTTTAAATGACTTGTTCACCTTCCCTAAGTCGTTCTAAACCCTAGCCACATATCGTACAGTCTAGTAATCATTCGAAATACTTGGATAAACGCTTAACCACTCGCCACCCCAAGTCGCCTTTCCTAAAACCAAGATTGATGAGAAATGATAGTTATTAGAGTTTAGCGCTTCAATAAGAAACTCGGATCGTGCATATCCACAGAAGAACCACTTGGCACTCATACAACATCTCTAATGGAGACCTACACTAAGGTTCTTGTTGCCATCACTAAAAAAGCTCGCATTCGACCCGAAGGGGTGTTGCACATGGAAGTGTAATGGAAATGCTACGGAACTTGGAAGTAACGTGGGACTACGCAGCCAAAGTCCGATGGTTTTATCCACACTTATTTTGGTTGGGTCCCTATGTGTTATGTACCTCACTCTTTGCAATCGTTCTAACTATCAACTGGTTATGTACTCGAGTTTGAATGCTTTGAAATACAAATGAACAAATCTTAAATCAACTCCACAAGATTCCAAAACCTAAAGACAATCAAGATTTTAAAAAGATAACTCACAAGCCGCAACACCTTCCCTCTTTATTCAAGATGGCAGGTAGA
>JAOTRH010195202.1:18046-42590 GCA_034768845.1 Heliamphora exappendiculata
CTAAAGACAATCAAGATTTTAAAAAGATAACTCACAAGCCGCAACACCTTCCCTCTTTATTCAAGATGGCAGGTAGACGACCTAACCATCAACGGCCAGCAGATGGACCCATAGACGAAGAAGCGCCAAGGTTAGCCTAGGTCTTGCGTGAACTTTTCACTAATAATAATTGTCCACACCTGCATGATCGTGCATGGTTCTTATCAGAACTTAGAAAACAACGAGCCCCTACATTTAAGGGGGGAGCTGAACCAAGGATGGCCGAAGAATTGCTGAGAGCTGCCAAGAAGTTATTTAATTCCGTGGGAGTACAGACCGACGCCGATAGAGTAGCTCTAGCAGCACACCTATTGGAAGGAGAGGCCGGCTACTGGTGGTCTATGATTGACAACACCCGAGATATAGCAGTTCAAACCTGGAATCAGTTTGAAGAATTATTTTTTAAAAAGTACTTCCCAACTCCCTTTCGACAAGGATAAGTCAAAGAACTTCTGGAGTTAAAACAAGGATCCATGTCAGTAACCCAATACGTTAATCGCTTTGAAGACAAGTGATGTAAGTAAACCATCCCCAACCTTTTCACACGATGTAGTTTGTAATGACTTGGTTCGGACCCTAGTTGTAACAACCCGGTAAATAATGACCCATGTAAAGACCCAACCCAAACCCTAAGCGTTAATGACGGATAGCCCACGAGGCCATAGAACACGAAAGAAGTTCGAAATCCTGGCTCGACTCGAAAATCCTAAGTTCGACCCGAGAACCCTGAAAAGGTCCAAAACTCAAGTAACAAAATCTTAACACCCAGAGTCTCCCAAGATTCTAAATTAAGTAAATAATATGAAATATAAGATTAGACATCAAAACAATTTTGATAAGTGGGTAAAATGACCATTTTACCCATAATATAGCAAAAAGTCTTAAAAACTCAAATTATGACACGTGGATAACCTAAATCAAGGATTTAAGTACAATTAAGTAGCAAAAGATAAAATAACATCAAATATGACAAAAACACCCCTTAGTGGTCGACCACCTTGGAAGTTATGCTAAAAAGTAGCTTTTTGCTTTCTTTTAAGCTTAAAAGGATGAGAAAGGTATTAAAGCAAGCATTATGATGATCCAACATTTGTTGAACAGGTAATATATATAATAATATGGTATTATAGGTTTAAAAAAAGTAAAAAAATTATTATTGAAGTTCATACACAATAAAATAAGTTAAAAAGTCATACATTTTCAAACTAGCTTAATTTGACTTAAAAGACTACATCTAGTTAATCAATTGCTATGACAATTATGATAATTCAAAAGAATACTAAATTTATCATAAACATACTAAAATAATAAGCTTCAATATGAAAAGATACAAAAAAAATATATCAAATTAACTTTTAAAATATTTTCTTGCACAAAAGGGCACGTAAACCAATACAAGACCCCTTGATTGATGTGATGTCAGATTTTTGTCTCCTAAACAGCCCCTAGCTGTAATCCCTCCACCAAATCTGATGTGTCTCTCTCAAATATTGCACAAAGTCTTGTCAACCCATGTGAACCCATGTGAAATGGAAGGAAATAAGGACTTAATGTGATCATTATGTTCCCTAAAGCCTTGCCTATATAAATAAGCCAAACACCCTCTTTCCCCTTCCATTATTTTCGGCCAAGAGGGGGAGAAAAACAAGATTTGAAATATTCTTGAAGGGTTTGGATGAGTTGAGAGAAGAAAAAAAAAGAAAAAATGAAGAAGAGAGCTAAGAAATCAATAGGTGTTTTCCTAAAGTTAAGTCCTTCCATACTACCATCCCTTGAGCCATTAAACAAGTAAGTAAAACCTCTAAATATTATATCTAATATCCCTTAAAATACCCCTCAACTCATCCCTTTAAACACTTTAAGAATCGAGAACCGAAAACAAACCGAAAAGGCATCGTAGTTGAAGATTTGGGGCTGTTATGCTTATGGATGATATTAGATATTGTTGTGTATTGTTTTTTTTTTAGTTTGTTGACTTATAAATGTGCTGGAGCCTTGATATTAACGTCTAAAATAAAAGTATGCAAAGAAATGAAATAAAAACTTTACATATCATAAGCAGGAGACTTGGAACCCTAAGAGACCTGATTTTTTAGAACATAGATGTTTTTCCCCTAAACTTTGGAATGCTATAAATCAATGTAAAAATTGATCTAAGAATTTTATTTAAGTCCAGATTTATATTGTTGTGTTAGCTTTCATCTAAAGTTGATTTCAACTCATTTGAGTAAGTAGAACTCGAGATATTTCAATTTTGCCAAAGTGTGTCATTTTTCGACCAGTCAACACTATCGACCTAAAAACCCTAGTTTACAATGAGATCTAAACTTTAGTCCAAACATAAACATTGTACATAACATGTATGTCTACCTACCCACCAAAACTCAACACAGAATATTGAATTTTGATGGGTCAACACCCCTTTGAAAGTTTCTGTTGAGTTTCATCCCTCAAAGAACACTTATGTCACATATTTTTGTGTAGCTCAAAATCCCTATTTTTAGTGACCTATTATAAAAGTGATATACATGAACAATGTAGCTAACATATAGAACTACATGCTGTCCAAAAATTAGACCTAGAATCCTCGAGAGGATACCCTAAAATTGTTTCAAACCCTCTATCCAAAATCGGCTCTGCTGAGTTTTGGCGGCTAACATAACCTATTTTCTAAAATGGCCAAACACTCTAACTTCCAAATAACTACACTTAGTGCTAAATATGAAATTTGTAGGGGACACGTTGAACTAGAACATATTCAGATATGGGCTCAATTGGACTTGATCTGCTACCCCAAAACCAAGACCAATAGGGGCATATTTTTGGTAAAATCTTGAGAAAAATGCTGAACAGTTTTTTCTTAGGATGTTTTGGCCTTGGTGTTAAATATAAGAGTTGTAAAAAATATTTTTATCCAAATGGTATTTAAAAATCTAAATGTCCTAAAACACTACCGATCCTTTTAATTTAATACTCAATTTTGACCTTAAAAGTTCCTAAGTGTGATTTGAGTATCATTTTCTATGAGACCCAAGTTTTATACGAAGATTAGTTGATTAGTATGTATCTGTTAATGCATGATGATTAGAACGCATGCCATTGTTAGTTGTGCTTCAGAATATAAGTTGTTATACCATGAGCATTGTGATTGTGGCACTGGAGGCATCTTGTGGGTTACCCCTTGTATGTTTTTAAATTGCATCTTGATATGGTTGATGTGGGAAAAGGTAGGCCTTTATATCTTGGTCAGTGAATCCTAGTTGATGGGGGTGTTGACAATGGGCCATATGTGTCCTGAGCCGTACCACGTCTTAAGCCGAACTGCCGCTGTATGCCGTAGTGATCGGGAACGCTGATGTACGGAAACCTAACGTATGGGAATGTAATGGTACCATTCAAATTATTGTGTCGAGTATGAATAACTTTGGGTCATATATGTCCTGAGCCATGTTACGTCCTGAGCTGTATCACGTCTTCAGTCGAACAGTCGCTATACGCCGTAGTGATCAGGAACGCTGATGTATGGGAACCTAACGTACAAGAACATAATGGTGTCATTCGAATTATTGTATTGGATATGTTAGCTTTAGGCTGTGTACGTCCTATGCCGTGTTACATCCTGAGCCGTATCACGTCTCGAGCCGAACTGCCGCTATAAGCTGCTGTGATCGGGAACGCTAACGTACGGGAACCTAATGTATGAGAACACAATGGTGCCACTGGGGTTATTGTGTTGGGTATGAATGACTTTGGGCAATGTACGTCCTGAGCCGTATTACATCCTGAGCCGTGCCACATCTTGAGCAGAATGCCTGCTATACACCGCCATGATCGGGAACGTTGGTGTATGGGAGCCTAATGTACGGGAACGTAATGGTACCACTTGAAATTTAATTGGTTGATTTATAAACGGGTTGGGCAAATGCACTCGCATCACATCCATTTGCGTCACACACCTGTATAATTGTTCTTATATATGCTTGTCATGCCGTAACTGTCAAATTTGTCTGTCTTCTTGACTTTAAATTTGTATTAGGTGTTTTATGATATGCGCTGTAGAATATTTTGTTGTGAGTTTAGTTAAAAGGTTTAAGGAGTTTTCTACTGGGATTTGAATCATAGCATTCGCGCCACAGGTGAGGAGTACTTGGAGGAAGTCATCCTAGAGAGAGAAAAAGAATTTAAAGGGCAGGATGAGTTCCAGGAGCGGGAGAATCCCGACGACGCTTGTTGAAGATTTCAGTCATCTCCTTTTGTTATTTTTATTCAGTTTCCCTGTGCTTATTGTAATTTTTGAAATTTCTTGGTGAAACTATAATCATTATATACTTTTGAACAGTTCAGAACTCTTAATGATGTAATATTTATGATATATAAATATGAATGAAAGGTCAGAATATTTTTCTTATCTATACTTATATATGTCCTAACGTGCCCGGAAGACAGGGCGTTACACTGCCGGTACGAGTTCTTGATAGATTGTAGCCCACACTACATTCAAGAATCACATAAGGGAATACAATAGAAAATCTAACGGGATTTTCAACTTGGAATCAAATCGTAGTTGAAGATTCGACAGGTAAAAAGATATTCTTCTAAATTAACTTTGGTTACACGAATTTTAATTTTGATCGTTCGACATCAAAAATTTTATCTGAAACCCATTTTGGCGTTTGCTCGTCCACTTAATTTTTATCAAAAATCATTTGCAAAAAGAATAATCTTGGCAATTTTGCCTCCAATATTTCAAAAATAACTTTGTTATCAATTGAGTCTTCAATAACATACTTAGCATGATATGTTAAGAAGGTTATGTTTTAAACCATCAACAAGCAAAATATTTTCAATAGAATGGAAAGAAATTTTACCAATACAACCAATTCCTATGATTTTTCCCTTACTAGTGTCAACAAATGTCACAAATCCACCATCTTTAGGCTTGAAGGATGCAAACATTGACTTTTCACATGTCATGTGTCTTGAGCATGCACTATCAAAATACCACATCTCCTTCTTGAATGAGGACTTGAGACATAACTGTAAAGAGAATCAATGTTTGAATTTTGGTACCCAAACTTTCTTGGGTCCTTTGGTATTAGTTCTATGTGGGTGTGTTCCCTTTGGAACCCAAACTCTCTTAACAGGTAAATTAAAAGATTTTCTATATGGACAATGTGTGACAATACGTCCATACTCATAACAATGAAAGCAAGTTGCATTGAAGTGATTTGAGGAAGCTTTGACAAAAATATTGCTTAAGAACTTTTATTTCTTCTTAGGTTGATATCCAATTCCAACCTTATCAAAAACACATTTTTACATACCAAGAAGTTTATCCAAGTTTTCTTTTCCAAGTGTAAACTTATGGACAATTTTTGTAAGATCTTCAACCTTTTCTTTTAAAACTTGGTTTTCATCATTTAAAGATAAAATCTATCTTGACAGTAAAAGTTTCACTTCTTTTAAAGTTTCAATTTCACAGGATGAAGAAAGAACCAACTTTTTAATAATGGAATTCTTAGCATCCATTTTTCTCAATTCGTCATGTAAATCTTCAAATACAACTTGAAGTTCATCTATGAAAAAGAGTTCATTAGTTATCTCATCATCTTCTTTAGCCATAAGGCAAAAATTAGCAACTTTATTTTTTTTCTTTTTATTCTCGAAATTGCTATCATCACTCTCGCTCCATGCAGCTAACATAGCCTTCTTGAATCCCTTCTTGAAGTATTTCTTGAGTTGGGGACACTCGATTTTCACATGTCGAAGCTTCTTGCATTCATAGCATATGGTCTCATCCTTCTTGTGATCATTCTTGAAATTGCTAGACACTCCCTTTAACTTGTTGATTTTTTCTTTGCGCCCATCTTTATTGAAAAATCTTCTTCTTCCTTGTATTTTATGTCTAAGAAACCTTTTAAACTTTCTTGTAATGAGAGCTAGATATTCACTTTCGTCACTAGTGGATTCTTCATTTGATTCCTCATCAAGAATGGAGGACTTGAAGGCAATGCCCTTCTTTTTTTTATTGTCATCTTCTTCATCCACCTTGATGTTCATCTCATGAGTCATGAATGATCCAAGAAGCTCCTCCAAACTAAGTATATTGAGATTCTTAGTTTATTGAATGGCGGTAACTTTAGCTTCCCAACTTTTAAGCATACACCTAAGGATCTTTCTCACCATCTCTGCATTACAGTAGATCTTCTCAAAAAATTTTAATCCATTTATGATGTTAATGAATCTAGTAATTATTTCAGAAATAGTTTTATCATGCTTTATCTTAAACAATTCATAATTATGAACTAGCATGCTTATCTTAGATTCTTTGACTTGGTTGGTTCCCTCATGTGTAACTTCAAATCTATCCACGTGTAACCTCAAGTCTATCCCAAATCTCTTTAGCGGTGTCACATGTGGAGATCTTATTGAACTCGTTGGGGGTCAAGAGAGCAGTACAAGAGATTTATAGCCTTAGTATTTTTTTAAATCTCCCTTGTATCATTTTTAATCCATTCATTTTCATGTTTAGGAACAATAGCTACTTCAACAGTCTTGGTAGGTCTTTTGGGCCCATTCATGATAACCCTCCATAGGTTATAGTCTACGACTTGAATGTAGATTCTCATTTTAGCCTTCCAATAATTATAATTTGTTCCATTGAACAAATAGGATCTATTGGTGGACTGACCTTTAGATTGAATAGGTCCAATACTAGTGGTTACCATGAAAACTCTTAGACGATTAAGGAAAAAATAAGAGCCCAAACTTTGATACCAATTGTTAGTCCTAGGTAATCTAAGAGGAGGGTGAATTGAATTTTAAAACAATAATAACTATTTTTAAAACCTTTTAATTTCTTAAACAAATATAGCAAGAATATTAAGGAATAAAGCAATAAAAAAATTAAAGAGGTTAGGGAGAGAGAAATTGAACCGGACACAAAGATTTATAGTAGTTTGGTTTCTTCCAAGCTTATGTCCACTCCTCAAGACTCTCTTTGAGAATTTTCAGTAAGATAGAATGTTTCACGAGCGCATTCAAAGTCTTTTACACCCTCAAGATGATCCTACGAAAATAATTTATTATTTTCTTCTAATCACTCTTGAGCCTTTCTTTGAAGAGTATCACTCACTCACCCTTAGGTACAATAAATGTGTATTCAATGAGATACTCACTCACTCTCTTTAGAAATGATTAAAAATAAATGAATACAAATAGGTGAGATTGGCTAGAAGAGTTAATGAGCAATAAATGCTATCTTGAATATTTGAGCTTTTGATTCAAGCAATAGAATAATGTCCAAATCTTTAAGCTTCGAAAATTAACTCCTTATATAGCCATCAGAAGTAAATGATCGTTGGTGGGTTAGTGGAGGCAACTAATGCTCTAAAATCCAACCGTTGGAACCAACGTGAGATTTAAAATCTGCCATAAGAGTTTACTCAAACCATTTTAGGTCGACTCAAAATGTCCAGGGCTTGGTTCCTCAAGTAATTTTGTTGACTCATTTCTTCAATGGTGTCAACACAAATTTTGCATCTTTCTCGCTCACACGGTGGTGTCGGCTCATGGAGCTTTTGGTGTCAACTCAATCATTAGTTCAATTTTCAGGAGAGACCTTTGGTGTCGAATCATATCCTCATTAGTGTCGACTCATTTTGTCTGGCAAGCTACTGGAATTTTGGTGTCGACTCATCTTCGTTTTGGTGTCGATCATAAAATTATAGTCAGCCTCGGTAGTTTTAGAGTTGACTCATTTTGATCTAGTGTCGACTTAGAAAACTGCAAACGGTCTCAGTTGTTTTGGGGTTGACTCGAAGTCGTTCGGTATAGACCCAAAAAGCTTGTTTTCGCGGGAAACTTTTGTGTCGACTCATAAACCTTTGGTGTCGACCCATTTGAGTTGGAGTCGAGAATTGACTTGAATCTCTAGTGTCAACCCATTTAGCTTTGGTGTCGACTCATTTTTCCCAAAGTCAAGAATCCGATGGATTACTTAGTGTCGACTCAAAATTGAGTTGGTGTCGACCCAAAGTGAATCCAGCAAGGTTTGTGTAGGGGTCGACTCAAATTTATTTTGTGTCGACTCATGTTGTTCAATGCCTGGATTCTGGTCCAATACTAAAAGTGTCAACCCAAACTAGTTTTGTGTCAACTCAAATGAGTTCCTGGAAACATCTTAGAAAAATATGTTTAGCCGTCGACTCAATTTCTCAATGGTGTCGACACACTTAAGAGTTTCAAGTGTACTTAGCCTTTAGGTGTCGACTTAAATATTAATTCGTGTCAACTCAAAATGTTTTTTGATAGAACACAGAATGTCAACCCATTTGATGCAAGGAGTTAGCATAAATGGCTTAAGGTGTTGTCTCATTAGTCATATAGTGTTAACACTTACCTTTTTAGAAACAAATAAATATAATCATTTTAAAATCAATTTAATTAAGAAAATTTCTTATAAAAATTATCAAAATGTAATTAAAAGGTTCTTGGGCTAACAATTTATTTTTCATTTTCCTGTATATGTTAGTCTTTCTGTACTTAAATACTTTGATATCTTTCTGTTTGGATGCTTGACACTAACATTTTTCAGGATAAACGTTTTTCTCAAACTTTTCAGATTAAGTGAAGTCTTATACCCTTTTATTTTTGCATTCTATGTATGTTATCATTCATTGAGGACAATGAATAGTTCAAGTTGGGGGGTACGGGTTTCACTTTATTAGTTTAATTTTTGTTTTTGCTCTTTTTTTAAAAAAAAAAATATGTTTTTGATAAATTTAATTTGGAAGTGTGAATCTTGTACCCCGGATAAATTAAGGCATGTGATTTTTGTATTGCTAAAATTTTTATGAAAAATAGACTATAGACTGATACACTCAACTTTGATGCACTACACACTCAGCTACTTATTTGGTTTTCATGTTATGAATGTTGATAGTAAGAACAACTTAAAAAACACAAAGATGGAAACTTAATGCTTTGTGAACTCTTGAGACTATCGTTCTTTTTTGAGAAATGTTTCTACATTTACTCACATGACATTTTATTTTCTGCTTGCATTAGTCGTTGATTAATTTCGTCATTTATTCATTTTGATAAAAAGTTGAGAACATCATTATAAGTTTTATTTAAAATTTTCTAAAATAAGGAGGCAAAGGACTATATCAAACTTGGGAAAAAAATTTAGGCATGTTTCTATATTTGAGCCTGTTCGTATTTTTGTTATTCAATTGACCATAATCCCCCTTTTAAGCCTTTTACATGTAAGCCGTTTCTTGTTCCCCTATTATATTTGAAAATGCTGTGTGAACAAGTTAGTGACTACTTAGGTAAAATTAAGTATACAATAAAAAATGGTGAAAGAATTTGTGAAAAAAGAAGAAGAGAGATGATTGAGTAAATGGAAAAATATAGAATTATGAGATACAAAATAAAAAGTTGGCTTTAAAAATAGTGAATGTGAGTAATAATTGAAAAAAATAGAGAATTGAGTAATGTTTAGCTGTAATGCCCCAAACACCGGGGTCTCACCTAAAAGTCATCCGTTAACACTTCCATATTACTTTAGATTTGAATTCAAAACTTTAAAAAAAAATGTTTTCTTGATCAACTATATTTTTATTTCACCGACGCATAACAAATTCTAAATAGTGCTTTAAGTCCCACAAGATCATTTACAAAATAAAATATTATTTCACTCATCCAACTTATCTAAAATACAAGAATGAGATCAAATACATCAAATCCTATAACTTTATGTTTACATATGGCATAAAGAAAAGAAATGCTAGACTCATCTTCTAGCCCATTCCCAAATGCCTCCATCATCTCAGTATCATTAGTTCTCCTCGGAACCTGAAAAATGGTTTAGCAGTCGTACATGAGCCGAAGTTCGTAGGATATAGATGAACTCAGATGTATTGCATGATTTGTGAGGTGTGATGGGTGCAACCAGGATAAAAAGAAAGTTCCATAAATTTGTTATTTATTCCTATACACACACCCACGCACGCCAAGTTATTCATTCATTAACCCATTTTCAACATATTCCTTTCTTTCACATTTATTCTCATTTCTTGATTTTTCACAAAAACCAAATCACATTTTCATTGCCCTGTTTATCACAAAAATCGTATTACAATTAATATATCACAATTAATGAACTGATATAAGGGGCAGCTTATAGAAATCCCTCCATATTATCCCAATAGGCTACGTGAAGCCATTGGTTAATAGATAACTCTATAACTCACCACGATACAACACCACGTTTTGGGGGTTAACCCGTGAGCACGTGGTCCCCATCTTGCGTAAGTTTTTAGTCTTTCATCATGGAGCCGCCAGTTAGTTTAATTATTCTTTATTAGTATTTCTTTTCATTTAATGTTAGTATTTATGTTTCTTTTAAAGCTTCATCTACTTTTTCTTTTTATTGCACTATTTTTTGTAGCTTTATTTTATCTTTCCTTTTCTTTTATTTTCATTAATCTCAAAAAGTCATAAAAGTTTTTTAATCTAATTTTCATTCTTTTAAGTGTAATTTTTCTTCCTTTTCTTTTCTTTTTTTTTAAAATTTTCTTCCATCTCTTTTAAAAGAATGCAAAAAGTGAATAGTTAGATTATTCTTTTATTAATAAGTATTTTCCAACCTCTTTGTTTTTTTAATATAAGCTTCATTTGTAAACTTTCTTTTCATAGGATCTTTTCATACATTTTTTATTTTGCATTTCTCATTTCTTTTACCAATTCATCATATTAATGTTAATGCATGTTTTAGTTTTCTTTGAATGCGTGTTTAGAATAGTTTAGTTTATCTTTTGTAACAAATCATGTTTATGTAGTTTTAACAACTTTTTGCATATTTTTGTTCTTTCATTCAAATTATGACAGATTAGTTTTTTTTATTTTTATGAATATTACATATGGGAGTGTTCTATATATCATTTAGTTAGAAATTACATGCTATAGGACTTAGGATTTTATTCCTTTATTTGTTTTGATTTGGAGTGCTATATACATATGTTATGTATTTTTTATATTTAATTTTGGGCGTTCCCTCATTACCTCCATTTTCTTTATTTGTATGCATTTGAGAATTTCTATTAAAGAAAGAATGATGATTAGTAGAGGCCAACCTTATGGTTGGGCGAACGGGGTGACTAACACCTTCCCTGATTCATACCTTAACACCCGAACCCTCTTTCTCTGGTTAAATGTTTTAAAGATCAGTAGCCATTTTTATTTTTCTTAGTTTTTCTCAGAAACTAAGTGGCGACTCCATTTTTGACAAAAAAAGATTTTCAAAATTTAATTTTCAAGTTGCTAAAATATTTTCTAAACATCTTTGAATCCCCTTATTTTGCCTATTTTCCAAAACCTCCAAAATCTCAAGAACTACTCGAGCTTTGTTCCTAAGAATTACTCCATTCTCATCAATTTTGTTTCTAAAAATCTATTTTGTACCAATAATGGAGTGTTCCTTTGGTCTTGGGACTAAAGTTCAAGCCTTGTTTCTTTTAAATTAGTTAAGCTCTTCTTGCATAGCCAAGGTCTAAAACTCATTACTTTTGACTTCCTCAAAATATTTTGATTTAGTATGGGAAAGAAATGCTAGATTACCACAAACATTATATAGAGAAGATCGAATTTTGGTAGCTTGAGATGGATCACCAATGATAAGATCTTTTGGGTAACCATGAGCATACCTCTACTCTTTAGGCAAATTTAGATTTTCAATATTTGAAGGTCCAGTAGTGTGAGACCCTGTATCGCTTTTTTTTTATATATAAATGATGATGTGTTTCCTTCACGTTATATATATCATCGATGCATGATTTATGTTTTGGAGTTGTAGAATAGCATGTAGATGTGTTTCCAAGGTATGTTTGGTCGACTGGAGGGCTTAGTCCAGTCGACTGAACTATTTATCTTGAGTTCGGTCGACTGAACCGAAGGGTTCGATTGACTGAACTGGGTAGTGGTGCGCTTTTCGAGGAGCTTCAGTCGACTGAAGTGGCCTCTTCAGTCGACTAACTGCCTTTTTGACGAGCCTATAAGTATTCCAATGGGCTGGAACGTTTGGGAAAAGATTGTTTCTTCTTTTCCTCTGCCTTCTTTCTATATATTTGACCCAATCGAGTCTAGTTTTCGACGATCAGCTTGTGGATCCTTGCTATTCACGCTGCTAGCTTCCTGTTCGACCGATCAGATTCCTGTTCCGACGTGATTTGAATTTTTAGGCTTTGAGTTTTGACTCACCGAGGTAGGATTCTAGACCCTACTGTTGTATTAGGGTGTTATATGTAATTGTATGCTTTTTCATCGATAAAAAATGCATGAAATGTCAGATTTATGTTCGAACCTTGATTTTTTGGGTAAAAGGCATGTTTTTTGCTTTCCATGATTTCTTACATCGTATGATATGTAGTTTTATGATTTTCAAAGGGTGTTCTTGAAAATGGTAAAAAATAATGATTTTTATAGAAATCTCAACATTTTATGTTTTGGAGGTTTGGAGCTCGCCTTTAGGGTTGAGCCTCAAGTTTTGAAACGTTTTGTTGAAAATGGGAAAAAATATTTTGAAAATGTTTTGTAGATCTCCATGTTGATGGATGGATCTGTATGTACATGTATAATGTATATTTGTGAAATGTTTTGATAGTCGATCTATGGTTTAATTTTTAAAAAATTATCTAGATGTACCGGAATGACGTGTATTTGGCCCGAGTTGCCCTCGGTATAAATCCAGAAACGTGCACAGCGTAGGTGCTTTGTACCTTCAGGTTAGTCCCCATAAATTGAGTTAGTTGGGTGCTTTTTACCCTCGGGTGGTCGCCCGTAAATTAAGCGGTTCATTATGGTGCTCCGTATAGAACTTGTCATTATCTAGCGAGTCTTGAATAGGTGGGTCTAGGGTAATGGACAGGAGTTTATAGTTGTTACCTTTGTCTGTGTGATAGAATCGGTACATAGGATCATATTCTTCTTCTTTTTCATGATGGTACATTCCATGAGTGAACAATGTTTTGATTACTATTTTTTCTTAACTGTGGTTGGGTTTTTCTGCATTATTTGCAACACATGATTTCAAGGATGAAAATGAGATTTTATGTTAATAAAACCGTTTCGGGGAGACTTGTGTGGTATGATGGGAAACTTAGGTTTTTCGATGGAAAACCTGATTTGGTTTTGTGATTGAGTTAGCTCCCACTATATGATTGCATATCTTGCTTGCTTTACAGCTTTATAGTCTATTTCTATTGGGCTTCGGCTCACGGGTGGAATTTTCTGTAAAACCTTTTTCAGGTGATGATGTGGATGAGGAGTAGCTCTTGTGGTGCCCGCGGTGGCGGAAGACTTTTATAGTTTTTCTTTTTGGTATGCTTGTTCCTGAAGGCAAGTTTTATACGCTGTAAGACGATATACTGTATGCATGTTAGAACTGTATGCCTTTGTTTATGAGAGATATCTTTTGTTGGGTATTCTATTAGTTTCAACGGGCGATTTTGAATATATGAAAACCTGTATTTTCATAAAAATTGGTGTTTGGTGGATTTTCACGTGACCCCCGGGTTTTAGGGCGTGACAAGTAGCCTGTTGAACTTCATTTTGTGGAGGATTTGAAGCTTTCTCTTGATTTAGCTCATCTAGGTCTTTAATGAAGATATCTTCAACACTTTTTTCTATGTCAATCAAATTATCTTCACAAAATTTCTTTGAAGAACCAAGGTTGTAATGACTCGATGCCTGTTCATTTTGTTCTTTCATGTTTTCAGTTAAGAGAAGAGACCGAATTAAGTTTGGGCGTGGGTGCTATAAAAATTTTGCTCGTTAATGATTAAATGAATGATATGTGAAAATAAAATTGAGATACATAGTAGTAAATGATATTGATGTGGTTGTGCTAATGGAAAATTTGAAATAATAAAGTGTGAGCAAAGTTGGAAGTTTGAGTTAAGATTTTAAGAAAATTCGCAGAATTCAGCTCCAAGAGTCACCGCTCGAGCGGTAATCTGTCTGCCCGAGCGGTCTATCAAAAAATGTTTAGATTTTTCTAGAATGTTGGAGAATTTTGAGGGTTTATATATATATATATATATATATACAAAACCCTTAGCCTCTCATTCTCTCCGTTTCTTCTCCTCTCTTTTCTTCATTTTCTAGTGAGAGAAACCCATATCCCTCATGAAACCCTAATCCTCCACCATGGAAATGGAAGATTGAAGCTCGATTGGGAGTAAGCAAGGTTAGAGATCATGCTTTGGAGCAAGAAAGTGGAGGATTGAGCATCAACAAGTTTGGATCTCTCAACATCTAAACCCTAGAAGGGAGGATTTGGAGTAATCTCAAGCGTTTAGGTAATTTGAGGTAATATTTAGACTAAACCTTGATGAATTGCTTTGATTTGTGTTGATTTTATATAAATTTTGTGAAACCTTAGTTTTATTATTGAAAATTGAATATTTAAAGTCTAAATTCTTGAATTGATGGGGTTAAAAACATGGGGGTTGAGTTCTAGAGTGAGATTGGTATGGTTAAGGGTTATTTGGAATTATAAAACTCAATCTTGTGTTAAATTTGTGCTTCAATCTATTTAACTCCAAATTTTATGAAGCTTGGGTTGTAAATCTAGCTTAGTTACATGACAAATTGGGTTTAGATGGGTGATGGCTTCAAAATTTAGTAAAATCTAATAAAAAGATCAATTTTCTGTGCAAGACAGCTCAAAGGACCGCTCGAGCGGTCTAAAGGGTGGTCCTAGGTTGGTCTCGACTTCTTATTGCAGGCCAGACCATTGGACAGACTGCTCGAGCGGTCTAGCCCGCGGTCATTTTTGCTGGTTGAAAATATTTTCTTAAAGTCAATGTATCTTCATCATCCGAACTCCGAATTGGGTCATTTCTGTACTCAAATTGAATCCCCGAATGTCTTCTTTCCAATGACACCAGTCTCACAAAAAATTTTATAGAAAAAGTTATGACAAAAATAGTGAGAGTATGTCAAATTTTGTTAACCGTTTCCACCCGTTTTGGCCAAATGTCTTGGAAAAGGTTATTTTTCATTCTCGTTGGACTTTTTATCAAAATTCTTGTCCCTTGGGCTATGGATACACTTATAGAAATATATTTGGGTTGAGATGCATTTGTTGGGTCGGTTAGTTGGGTTTTACGATGAAAACGGGTTTTTCTTTTATATACAATGATGGTTTAGGAAGAATGAGAATTGGTTTTTGAGTGTTGCGATATGATGTGGTCATCATTTAAAATTTTAAGCTTTAGAAGGAAAATATGAGCTTCAAACTTGTATATATTCATATAATGGGTACATTCCATTTCTTCAAATAACATGATTTTGATTGAATTAATTTGATGTTCTTGGTACTTTATGAAGTTGATAAAAGAAATGTGAATTATGAAAAATTTGTGTATTGAAGCTTATAATGCATGTGACTTGAAAGGAAACTTGAATACTCAAATGGGATATGTTTTGATAATGAAATAGAAAACTTAAAATTGGAATCGAAATGGCAATATGTGAAAATGATTGGGAGAGGAACCAGTTGTGGGTTAGACTCGCGAATTGTGAAAATAAAAGTTATGAACAAATAATGAACTGTATGGATTGATGTGGATTAAGTTGGACTTACACAGCTCTACGGTAAAAGACCAAAACTTGCGCAAGATGGGGACCACATGCCCACAAGTTAGCACCCAAAATGTGGTGTTGTGTCATGGTGAGTTATAGAGCTATTTATTACCCAATGGCTTCACAAAGCCTATTGGGAATTAATAGAGAGGGGTTTCTATAAGTTGCACCTGACGTTGGTTCATTAGTTGTGATATGATTTTGTGAGAAATTGGGTATTGAGAAAGTAAAATGGATAATATGGGAAAGTACAAGATGTTTTGAAAAAGATCTTAATGAATGAGAAATATGAAATAAAGAGTTGATGTTATAACAAATGAATAAATGTATGGAATAAATGGGTGTGTGTTAACGAAAAATGAATGAATGAAACTTGCATTTTTACTTCGGATGCACCTATCACACCTCACAAATTATGCATAACATTTGAGTTAGTATTTATTCTACGAGCTTCGGCTCACGTACGTATGCTAAACTATTTAAGGTATCAAGGAGCAAGGATGAAACCAAGGCTGCAGATGCATTTTGAGAAGGGCTAGAGGATGGAGCTAGTGATCTTTTGTTTTATAACATGTTTGTGCATTATGTTAAGGGAATGAATGTAATTAATATGATTGATTAAAGTTGAATATATGTTGTCACATACTCTTAATGGTTTTGTAAGTAAACTTTTGGAAACTTCGTTTATTTAGTTTGAATCTTTGAATGCATAAATGACAAGAAAAATATTTTATGTAACGTCATATTGTAGCATATGTGTTAACGTTTTGAAAGGATATTAATGGATATTGTTCCTATATGGTTTGACTTGGGGTTTAGTTCTCGGACCCAGGATTTGGGTCGTGACAAAGGTTAGCTTTATCAAAAATAATATGTAAAGATTCTTCAACAATTAGGGTTCTTTTGTTGAAAACTCTATAAGCTTTACTAGATAAAAAATATTCTAGAAAAATGCCTTCATCAGATTTTGCGTCGAACTTGCCCAAAAGTTTTTTCTTATTGTTCAAAACAAAACATTTGCACCCAAAAGTGCAAAAATAGCTAATGTTAGGTTTTCTTCCATTTCATAGCTCATATGGGATTTTCTTGAGAGAAGCTCGTATCATGGCTCTGTTCACGATAAAACAAGATGTGTTGACAGTCTCGGCCCAAAAGTATCGTGGTAGATTGTTTTCAGGAAGCATGATTCTAGCTATTTTTTCCAATGTCTTATTCTTCCTCTCAACAACTCCATTTTGTTTAGGGGTTCTAGGAGCAGAGAAGTTATGGTTAATACCATTTTCATTACAAAATTTTTTAAAATCTTTATTTTCAAATTCTCTACCGTGATCACTTCAGATACTTATGATTTGAAAACCTTTTTCGTTTTGAACTCTCTGAGATAGTTTGGCAAATGAGGTAAAGACTTCATCCTTATGAGCTAGGAAAAGCACCCAAGTGTATCTTGATAAGTTATCAATAATAACAAATACATATCTCTTACCTCCAAGGCTTAGAGTTGTTATTGGACCAAATATGTTTATATGCAATAGTTGTAAGGGCCTAGAAGTTGAAATCTCATTTTTGGAATAAAAAGAACTTCTAACTTGTTTGCCTTGTTAACATGCATCAAATATCTTGTCTTTTTCAAATTTGATTTGGGGTAACCTAATTACCAATTCATTTTTCAAAAATTTAGAAATCAAGTTCATGTCTGCATGTTTAAGTCTTCTATACCACAACTAACTATTATCACTCAAGGCGGCTTAGCACTTTGTGTCATTTTAGAAAGGTCATTTAGATTGAATGTCTAAACATTTTCATGCCTATTACCTTAAAAAATAACTTTGTTATTAGTTGAATCTTCAATGACACACTTAGTATGATCAAACACTACCTTGTGGCCTTTGTCACAAAGTTGGCTTATACTAAGAAGGTTATGTTTGAAACCATTAACAAGCAAAACATTTTCAATAGAATGGGAAAGAATTTTACTAATACAATCGATTCCTATGATTTTTCCTTTGCTATTGTCACCAAATGTTACAAATCCACCATATTTTAGTCCGAGGGATGCAAACATTGATTGGTCACCTGTCATGTGTCTTGAGCAAGCGCTATCAAGATACCACATCCCCTCCTTGAATGAGGACTTGAAACATACCTGTAAGAAGAATTAATTTTTGATTTTTGGTACCCAAAGTTTCTTGGGTCCTTTAGAGTTAGTTGCTTGAGGATGTGTTCTTTTATGAACCCAAACCTTCTTAACGGATAATTTAGAAGATTTTTTTGGTGGACAATGTGTGACAGTGTGTCCATATTCATAGCAATGAAAACAAGTAGCACTTGTATGATTAGAGGATGCTTTGATAAAAATATTGCTTAAGAACTTTTGTTTCTTCTTTGGTTTATACCTAATTTTGGCTTTGTCGAAAACACATTTTTATATGTCGAGAAGTTTGTCTAAGTTATTATTTTCAAGAGTGAACTTATAAACCATTTTGGTAAGGTTTTCAACCTTTTCAATAAAAACCTTGCTTTCATCTTTCAAAATAGAAACTTGTTTTGATAAAGCAAGTTTTTCATTTTTCAAGGTTTCAATTTCACTTGAGGAAGAAATAACCAATTTTTTAGGATAGAGTTCTGAGCACGCATTTTTCTCAATTCATCATGCAAATTTTCAAATGCATTTTGTAATTCATCTAAAGAGAAAGGGTCATGGGTTACCTCGTCGTCTTCCTTAGCCATGAGCCATAGTTTTACAACCTCATTTTCTTTTCTTTCATCTTCGAAGCTGTTGTCATCACTTTCGTCCTATGCGGCTATCATAGCCCTTTTGAAGCCCTTTTTGAAATGCTTCTTGACTTGAGGACATTCGACCTTGACATGTCCAGACTTTTTGTATTCATAGCAAATGATTTCCTCTTTCTTGTGATTGATTTTGAATTTGCTTAAATCATCATTGAATTTGGTAGGCTCGTCTTTGTATCCTTTCTTCTTAAAGAGCCTTCTTCCTCCTTGTTTCTTATTTATGAGAAACCATTTGATTTTCTTTATGATGAGGGCCTTATCTTCATCCTCATCACTTCAGAAGTCTTCATCGGATTCTTCGTCATGAGTTGAAGACTTGAAAGCAATGCCCTTCTTTTTCTTGTTGGCATCCTCAACGTCCATCTTGATATTCATCTCATGAGTCATGAGAGATCTAAGAATTTCCTCCAACCTGAGTGTTTTGAGGTCTTTAGCTTCTTAGATAGTTGTGACCTTAGCTTCCCAATTCTTAGGCATACACCTAAGAATTTTCCTTACCATTTTTGCAATGGAATAAATTTTTCCAAGAGATTTTAGTCCATTTATAATTTCAGTAAAGCGGGTAAACATATCAGAAATAGATTCATCATGTTACATTTTAAATAATTTATAGTTATAAACAAGCATACTTATTTTGGACTCCTTGACTTGATTGGTTCTCTCATGGGTAGCTTCAAGTCTACCCATATTTCCTTGGCGGTGTCACATGTAGAGATCCTATTGAACTAATTGGGGTCAAGTGAGCAATATAAAAGATTCATGGCTTTAGCATTCTTTTGAAACTCTCTAATATCATTTTTGGTCAATTCTTTTTCTGGTTTACGAACGATTATTCCTTCAACGGTCTTGGTGGGCATTTTGGGTCCATTAATGATAACCCTCTAAAGGCTATAGTCTACGGCTTGAATGTATATCCACATTCTAGCCTTTCAATAATTGTTTTTTTTCCATTGAACAAGGGAGGTCTATTGATAGACTGACCTTTAGATTAGATAGGACCGATGCTAGTAGTTACCATATAAACTCTTAGACTATTAAGTAAAAACAAGAGCCCAAGCTTTAATATCAATTTTTATTCTGAGCATCCCAAGATGGGGGTGAATTAGATTTTAAAAAGATAATAACAATTTTAAAACCTTTTAATATTGCAAACAAATATAACATGTATAAACAAAGAATAAAGAAATGCAAGTATTAAAGAGATTACGGATAAAGAAAATGAATTAGACACCAAGATTTATAGTGATTTGGCTTCTTCCAAGCCTACGTTCACTCCTCTAGACTCCCCTTGAGAATTTCACTAATCCAGAATGCATACAGGTGCATTCAAAACCTTTTACAACTTCAAGACAATCCTACAAAAAACACGCCCCTACTTTTCTTCTAATCCCTTCAGTTCTTATTTGATAAGATTTACTCACTCACTCAAAGGACAAAGGGTGACTCACCCTTGGATACTATAAATGGGATGATTTAATGAGTATCAAACACTCTCTTTGCAGAGATAATTGGCAATAAATGAGAAGTAAAGAGATGAGATACAAGAGTTAGAGTTAAGAACAATAAATGAGAGCTTGAATAGTTTTAACTTTGAATCAAGCAATACAACAGTGATTGTAGGTCTCTAAAAGTTTTAAATGTTATGGAGTAACTCCTTATATAAGCTCTTGAGGGTAACCGTTGGAGGTAGGTGAGGGCATTAAATGCCAAAAATCTAATTGTTGAACTCTGCCACGTATTTTGAATTTTGTCGCAGGTGTCGACACATTTGCAAACTTACTCAAATTACAGAATCTGTAAACACACACATGCCCGCCACTTTTTAACATGGTGATCGCCATTATGCTAACCTGACGGTCGCCACGATTCTCAAAAGTAACTTGGCGGTTGCCTGGTCAAAAGGATGATGTCATTGTACTATGTACTTTCATGTTGGTGGCCCCACACTCCAAGGTGGTGGTCACCACAATGACTGTACCATTCTCTGAACTTCTTCATGCCTTACAAAGATAGCCTTGGAAGCCCAATTTCCTATCACTCTCACTCAGATGGCTTCTTTTCGTGGTTCACTTTTCGCATGGATTAAAGAGTTCTCTCACATCGAATGCCTAAACTTTGCCTTGTTTTGCATTAACTCCATGTTTTACCTGATGGCCATAAAGATTGACGGACCATTATTAAAAGATGCTGCTCAATTATGGGATCCACAAACCCATGTTTGTTGTTTTGTTTTGGAAGAGTTATTCCCTACTATGGAGGAATTTACGGCTATTCTAGACCTGACCCCGTGGAGTTCCATTGTTGTTTCCACTTTCTTCCTTCTAACTCGGCAATAGATAATACAACTATGTGGCATGTCTAGGATGGAAGCTTCTCTCTTGACATCTAACGACTTCCTCAACATTCGTTGAGCTTAGATCTTTCTGTCTTAACAACCCTGTGTTTCTGCCTTTTAACTCAGATCTTTCTCATTCCTTCTGATGGACGAGTTAGTTGTATACTAGTGGACATTGCGGGCCAAATGTGGTCTGGGAAAGACTTTGTCCTGCTGGTTCTGATCGAGACTTTGACTGGCTTGGACGCTGTTCACCAAGGCAAGACTACCACCCTTGCTGGCAGCCCCTTTCTTTTTCAGCTAAACTTTCTTTCCCATTTCTCTTCCACACTATCAGCTGAAAACACACTGTCTCTGGCCCTTGCACTAATCAGTACTTACTTATACCCTTTACAAATCTAGTTGATAGAGAAGGTGAACCTTATGTAGAAACCTCCTACGAATAGGTATAGTGCTGCAGCTCTTCCCTATCGCCCTTTTTACCAAATATGTAACACCAAGACATCTTAGTGGCAGCATTTCTCATCCTTGACGGGCCCAGACATCACTTGGTAGTATTCCTGGTGGTGGATCCCTACCATGACCTTGACCACTACAGATTATTCCAACGTTCTGCTGATCGGCTTACGATTGTCCACCTTCTACTATCCTCATCAGATCATGTGCCAATTTAGCTAGAGCCAATTTATCTTTCACGGTGTCCAGGGCCATTTATTTTCATCTTTACTGTGGGCCCCATTTCTAGCATTATACCAGGAGGCTTGGCTGTCTCGTTCACCGATGGAGATGTAGGAGCTATAGTGCCCCGAGCTTTCTAACGAGTACAGGTCATGGCTGATGCAAGATAGGAAGAAGAGAGACATAACAACATCATCATTGAAGAACGACAACAAAACAAAAATAAACCCCCAAGGCCATATCACAACCAGCCAAAAAAAACACCCCATTCAGTCGACTAGAAAACTACTGGAATTTTACGAATTTTTCAGTGTCTCAGGTCAGTCGACTGAACTATCCACTTCAATCAACCGAACTCACACACTATCCATTCAGTCGATTGAACTCCCCACATCAGTCGACTGAACCTCAGAAAAACCCTAATGCGATGGAAAAACTTTCACCTTTTCATAAATCAACCCAAATCAAACCCACTAAGTCACATGTTTTTGAAACCCATAGACATGCACGAGTCCACAACTTTGAAGATAAACAGAAAAACACCACTAAAAACCTTTTTGTCTAACCAAAAGCAACCAAACACGTTTTGAGAACAAAACCAACTTTTTATGAACATAAAATAACTTTTCATACATTTTTAAATGATCAAAACACATAATTTCATGTAGCACCCATTTAACACATGACAGCCTAGGATCCTACCTCATTGAGTTAAAAACTCGACGTCTCGAACTCCGTAAAAATAGAATTTCGTCGAAATGAGATTCCGTCTGGATGAACGTGAAGTCCTCAGCGAGGATAACAAGGATCTGCTATTCGATCGCCAAAAATCAAGTGCAAGCCCCCCAAAAATTTAGAGAGAAGGTAGAGGTTTCGATTTGGTTTCAAAGGAAATATCTAAGGTTTATTATTTATAGGGCTTACAGAATGTTTTTTTTGAACCATAATGCCCAACAGTCCTGGTATCCTACCCAACATGCATAAAACGCATATAAACATGCTTTAGCAAAAATAATAAACAACACATCGAAAAACATCGCAAAATTAAAATGGGTTAGGGTCTCACACAGGCTCTACCTAGGAGTTTGTGCCAAAAAGTCACTTTCTGCACTTTTAAGCTCAAAACTAGAAAATAAATGTACAAATCAAGTATCATTATGACCAAAGATTGTTCACTCAAGTAATATACATAATAATATAATATTATAGGATAATATCTTGTTAAACTGCTTAATTTGACTTAAAAGCCTATATCTAATTAATTAATTATTATCAAAATTATAATAATTTATGGGAATACCAAACTAATGATAAACTTACTAAAATAATATGTTTTAAGAGGTTTGGATACAAAAAGGATACACCAAATTAATTTTTTAATTATTTTTTGTTGGACAATATGGTATCAGTACCTCTTAAACATTAAAATAGTGCAAAATCAAACTTTGGCCTGCCCCAAACAGCCCGTGGCCGAAATCCATCGGCAAAATCTGAATTGAAAATTTTCAAAAAGTGTGAACCATGCCATGCAACCACCAAAAGTAAGAAAAATAAAAAGGAGTCTTACACAAGCATAATTACCTCCACCAACTCATCCTCAATAAAATGAAAGACTTGGCCCTTACTTGTGACGCCCCGTCCTCCGGGCACGTCGTGATGTACATAAATATAAATAAAGGAATATTCTAGCCATTTATTCATATTTACATACGTTAGTTATTACATCATAAACGAGTTCTAGACGGTTCAGAAGTACATAAGTATTACAGTTCCACCAAGAAATTTCAACAATTACACTAAACACGAGAAATCTAAATATAAGAACGAAAGAAGAAGCTTCAACTCCTCAGAATACATCAGCTGGATTCGTGTGCTCTTGGGACTCACCCTGTTCTTCAAACTCTTCTTCTCCCTCGAGATGACTTCCTCCAAGAACTGCTCCTCACCTGTGGCACGAATCCCATGAGCCAAGGCCCAAAAGCAAAACACTCTAATCTTCTAACTAATCTCACAGCACAAAATTCACTGCAACACATACCATATAACACCCAGTACAGTTTATAGTCAAGGAGACAAATAAATTTATAACAGGATAGCAGATGAGTCAATAAACATGCATGTATGAAATGCAGATGCCCAACCCAACATGCACCCAGATAAGAATAGGAATTCCATGTCGAGAATTACCAGATTAGACCCAATGGGACTTTGATCACAAAACCTATCCTTGCCTCATTGCGAATAGTAAGCACATCGCCGGGCATCATGCCACAACTATTTTACTCAATGGCAACGGCGTGGGGGCGGCTAACAAAATAATCATCTACCCTTATTCCAGGCCATCCAAAATAATTATACGCCACAATCCTACCTTAAGCACAAGGATGCTCGTTTGGCATCAACCCAAAGTCTAAAAGAATTCAAGAGACGTTCACATTATACAAAGTACCAATATGAGGGATTTAGGACCGCTATAATTGGGCTCTCTCCGAATTACCACTACAGTGGGATTAGGTCCGCCTAATTAGGCTCTCTCCGAATTACCCAAAGTCTAAGTTATCGAAGCCAAAATGCTAACGACGAACCCATGGGGCCCAACATTATTCATAAACCATTTCTGTAACACTGGGGACGCACCTAGGGTGTACAAGTCAAAATCATTTCCAACACTAGGGACGCACCTAAGGTGTACAAACCAAAACAATTTCAAAAATGGCAACCAGGGATGCCCTAGACTTAGAACTTAGAAGAATATTCTCAACACAGCCCATCCCAATAACGGTTTGCACAGATGGACTTCAGTATGCTAGGATGAAAGTGAAAATGTCAATAATGTATGATATGGATCTCAAATATAACAATCTATAGCATGGCATCAATTAGCATGGTAAGATTCATGGTATAACGCGCAAAGAATAAAGTATAAGTAGGTGAGGCAAAAGTTACAATTCACAAGATATGATTCAACATGACCGCATGGGTTCTAAATCATCATACATTCACTTAGAAACATTAATCAACTAATTCAATCAACCATCTTACAAAAACTAG
>JAOTRH010195203.1:0-11472 GCA_034768845.1 Heliamphora exappendiculata
TAGCCGATACTCTTAAAATAAAATTCCTGATAAAAAATAAAATTTCTGATAAAACCTTATAAATAAAAAGTTAATCGAAAAAGCTTAATAAAATTCGTTAAAATTCAATACACGTAAAAATTAAAAACTTATATTTAGAAACGTGTTATTAAAATTCTAACGACACGAAAATTCCTGAATCGACATTAAAAGTTTATATTAAATTTTGTGAATTTTTCTGAATATAAAATTTTACATTGAAGCAAGAATAAAAAATATATATATATATATAATTTGCCGTGAGATGATTCAGCTTGAACCGTTTTCCGCCAAGAGTATATATATATATAAACAATCAAAAAACAAAACAAAACACACAGTGGCTATGTATACGTATATATTTTCAGTCCCTCACACAGTGAACCGCGTGACCAAACCCGTCGCCACCACCGCGCAACGCCAACCACACGCCGCCGATACCGCTGGAGCCCACCACCACTGTCGCCCGACACCGCCTCCGACGATCGTACTGCCGCCGCCGACCCTCACCGCCGTTGCCAGCTCCAGCCACTCTCCCTCTCTCTCACTCTCGGTAATATATATATATATATCCCGTTTCTGTTTCTCCCTCACCCGACCCTTCCTTCTCCCCCTCAATGGAAATACGATCTGGATGTATAAGATTTGGAAAGACCAACCCATGAGACTCCTGATTAGGTTACACTATCTCTTCTAATGTAGATGGCTCCCCCTGAACAAATGTCCTAGAAGGGCGAAAAAATGACTCAGTCTCCCAGAAAGTAACATCCATATTGACAAACACTTTGCGAGTGGTAGGAGAATAGCATTTATATCCCTTTTAAGTAGGAGAGTAGCCAATGAAGATACATTTAACAGCCATAGAATCCAATTTGCCACCTGAGTGTTTAGGTGCATGAACAAAACAAGTACACTCAAAGACCCTAGGTGGAAGAGAAAAGAGAGGTGGAGACCGGGGTAGAAGTTCTAAAGGGATTTTGAAGTAAAGGATACTAGAAGGCAAACGATTAATAAGATAGGCAGCGGTGAGAACAGCGTCACTACAAAAAGACTTGGGAACATACATAGTGAAGAGAAGAAAACGGGCAACCTCAAGAAGATGACAATTTTTGCGTTCCGCCACCCCATTTTATTCAGGAATGCGAACACAACTCATCTGAAAGAAAATACCATGAGCCTCCAGATAGGCGAGGAAACCATCCCATTATCAGAATGAAGAATCTTAATGGTGGCATCAAATTGGGTACGCACCATGCTATGAAAATTTTGAAAACACAAAAAAAATTCACTTTTAGCACGAAGTAAATATACCCAAGTGACACGAGAATAACAGTCAATAAAAGTCACAAATCATCGATAACCAAAAATAGAAGTAACAGATGAAGGACCCCAAACATTAGAATGGATAAGCATAAACGGAAAATCACTACGTTTATTAACTGAAGGATAAACTGGTCGTTTATGTTTAGCAAGTTCACAAGCCTCACAACAAAAAGTACTTCTAGAACGATGTTTAGCTAAAGAATGAAAAAGCCTCTCTGAAACTCCAAAAGAATGATGCCCCAAACGACGATGCCACTGATGTAGCTGCAAAAATAAAGGTCCAGTATCAACATGAAGAGCTTGGCCAGATGGTGAAGGTGAAAGAGAAGAGGTAGATGGAACATCCAGTAAGTACAGTTCACCATGCGCACTACCATTGCCAATCGTTCTCCCCGTCACCAGTTCCTAAAAAACACAATGAGTGAGAAAAAAAGTTACAAAACAGTTTAATGAACTGGTAAGACGACTAACAGATAAGAGGTTAGTAGAAAAATTGGGAACATGAAGAACGGACGAGAGAAAAAGAGTGGAAGAGCAATTGATAGAACATTTACCAGAAACAGAAGATAAATACCCATTGGCTATTCGAACCTTATCTTTACCAGAACAAGCAGAATAAGAAGAAAACAAGGTGGAAGACCCAGTCATATGATCAGTGGCACCGGAGTCAATGATCCAAGGAATAGGAGAGGCAACAACACTAAGTGCACAAGGAGATATACCTGAGTGAGAAAAGTTAGAGGTGGAAGTGGAGGCTGGAGAAGAAGAGATGTCAACCCGAGCCATTAGGCGCCTGAGAGTAGTCAACTCCACCTCAGAGAGAGAGCCAGTCTCACTAGATGTGCTACCAGAGATCTCAGAAAGATGAGCGTAGGAACGAATAGGACCAGTACGGCCACTACCACGGCCACCACTGCGTCCCTGAGTAGGACGACCATGTAACTTCTAGCAGTAATCAATAGTATAACGAGTTTTACCACAATACTCACAGCGCAACTGATCACGAGCGACTGAACCACTCTTCTCCCCAGATTTAATAGGTTATCCTAGCCGAGTGATGGACGTGACAGTTAATACAAAGTGCTCCTAATCGGGAGGAATAACCATAACATGACAACGACTCTCTTTCTGTTGAACATAAGCATATACCTGCCTCATGGTAGGGAACGGATCTCGTCCCAAAATTTGGACACAAATCGGATCATAGTCAATATGGAGGCCGACAAGGAAATCATACACCATCTCCTTTTCTACTATTTTCTGGAAAGCGGTAGCATCAGTAGTACAAATGGCATGGAAATCCTGATAATAATCTATCTCGTTCCACAAACTGGTCAACTCGGCATAATACTAGGCTAGCGACTGATCTATCTGGTCTAACCCACAGAGTTTCTTCTGCAATTCATAGAACTAAGCTTCATTGCCTGTCTGGGAATAAGTTTGGGCTGTAGCAGACCAAATTTTATGTGCAGTATCCAAAAGCAAAAAACTGCGACTAATGGATGGCTGCATAGAATGGAGTAGCCATAACATAACAAGGGCATTTTTCTCTGTCCACCGTGTGCGAGACGGCCCCACAACTGTTAGCTGTGAAGTTTCACCAGTGATATACCCAGAGACACCGCAAGCAGCAATGGCTAAAGACCAAATCAAATAATTGCTGCCATCTAACTTGACATGATTGATTTGAAGAGACGAACTATCAGTAGGAGTCCCTGAACGAATCAAGCCAGTATCCGTATTACCAACCTTTTCAGAATCCAACATAGTTATGTAAAACCAAAAACAAGTAGTACGAGGCACACAGAAGCAAGAAACGATGGAACAAGGGCAAATCAAGGTAGAACTAAACCACAAGACCACCAAAGATAGCAAAAATACCATACCAGATTGGAGCAAAGTTAGAAAAAAGCCTAACAAACGGTTGAAGACCCAAGCAGATGTAGTCGCGGCCATCAAACAACACTAAAAGGCAGAGGTGAATCAAACAGAGCCTTCAAACACACTGGTCGAGCCCTTCAAGAACCAAAACAAAATGAAAAAGGGCGAAAAAAGTCAAAACGGAGAAGCCGCAGGTCGAGTAAACCCTTGCTACACGACAAAATCAACCAAAACTCAACAATAGGGTTGGTTCGATCCTTAGAGAGGCCTGTATAACCCTAGTCGGCACCCATGGAAAAGAAATCAACCATCGATTGAAGAAAAAACTGCCACAATCACGGATTTCTAAAAAACTAGGGTTTGGCGCTAAAAATCTCAAAAAAACCGAAAAAATTAGCAAACATGCTAGAAAAAATTTGGAAAAATCATAACATGAATCCTTAAATCCAATCG
This sequence comes from Heliamphora exappendiculata, assembly GCA_034768845.1. NCBI lineage: Eukaryota > Viridiplantae > Streptophyta > Magnoliopsida > Ericales > Sarraceniaceae > Heliamphora > Heliamphora exappendiculata. The sequence goes on from JAOTRH010195203.1 coordinate 3,676, forward strand.
ATCATCTCTAGAAGAAAAAGTTTTTTTTTTTTACAAATGTCGAATTCTAAGATGGAAAAAAAAGGGAAAAAAAGAAAAAACAACGAATGAGAAAACTCAATTACATGGGATTTTGCTCTTATACCATGTTAAGATTGATGAATGAACGAAGAACAATAAAAATGAGTTGGGAGAGAATAAGAGAGTTATTCTAACGGTGAAATGAGTGAGCACCCAAAATTAAGATTAGCTCTCTTACCACTATTATTTATATAATAAGTAAGACAAGCATACCAAAAATACAATAATAGCACTAACTTAATAGAAACCAAATAAAAAGTGACACGAGGAGCATGAGATCGTGTCGCTTTATGAGAAGGAAAAGGAGGGAGAGGACATGATACCCTTCATTGCTAATGTCACAAAGATAAGACAAGTTGTTATTGTATATAAGTATTAACTTTCTTCAAGGAGAGATGAAGGAAAATGGATCATACAGACAGTAAGTCAAAGGACAATCATGAAGTAGGGGGAAAGGGGCAATAATTTGCAGTTTTAGCATTAAGGGAATCTGATAACTTTGATAAAACTAAAAAATATAAGTTCTATCACATAATAAGAAAGTTTGAAGTGAAAACTGTTACGAAAAGAATGAAATTATGTAAGGCTTTAGGATTAGATGGTATCCTCGTGGAGGTGTGGAAATGTCTAGGCGAAGTGGGAGTGCCTTAGTCAACAAAGTTATTTAATAAAATTATAATACCTAAGAAAATGTCCAAAGAGTGGAGAAAGAGTATTCTAGCACCTATATATAAAAATAAAAGAGATATTCAAAATGGTAAGTTGCAACAACTATAGAGGTATTACGTTGATGACTCATACAATAAAGTTATGGAAAAGAGTGATTGAACATCGTCTAAGGTTAACAACAACAGTATCACAGAATCAATTTGATTTTATGTTTAGTTGATCAACTATGTAAGTAATCCACCTACTAAGTAGATTAATAAAGAAATTATAGAGAAAAGAAAAGAGATCTTCATATGGTTTTTTATAGACATAGAAAAGGCCTATGATAGAGTGCTTAGAGATATTATATGGTAGACGTTAAAGAGAAAAAGAGTAACAAAAAGGTACATTGATGTGATAAGAGACATGTATGACAAAGCCACCACGAGGATTAGATCATCCACAGGAGAAACAAGTGAATTCTCGATCACAGTAGGATTACAATAAGGATCGACTTTGAATCCATATCTCTTTGCCTTAGTTATGGATGAACTAACTAGACATTCAAGATGATAGTCCATGGTGTATGCTGTTCGTTGATGATATTGTCTTAGTGGATGAAACAAGGCGTGAAGTTAACACTATTTTAAAAATGTGAAGAGAAATTTTGGACTCAAAAGGGTTTCGAGAAATTTTGGACTCAAAAGGGTTTCGAGAAATTTTGGACTCAAAAGGGTTTCGAGTAAGTAAGAATAAAACTGAATATACGAAATGTAATTTTAGCAGTAATAAAGTACTAATAATGAAAGGTAAAGATTCAAAACCAAGAGATACCTAAGAGTAGATTCAATTATTAACAAAGATGGAGAGATTGTAAATGATGTAATCATGTAACCCATAGAATCAAAGTTGGTTTGCTCAAGTGGAGGGATGCTTCCGGTGTTCTATGCGATCGACAGATACTACAACATTAAAAAAAAAAATTTATAGGATAACTATTAGGCCTACGATTTCATATGGGACAGAATGTTTGGCTCTTAAGAAAGATCACACAAATAGAAGAGTGTCGCTGAAATAAAAAACTTAAGATGGATCTGTGGTAAAACTAGAAAATATAAAATTAAAAACTAAAAAATTCACGGAACGATAATAAAAACACTAGGGGAGGAGTAGACCTAAATAGACATTGAATGTCGTATTAAGAAAAAATATAAAGTTACTGGAATTAAATAAAAATATAACCCTTATCAGAGCAAAATAGCATTGAAAATATGGCCCTTAATAGAGCAGAATAATGTAAAATGATACATGTAGCCAATCCCAATTCATTAGGACAAAAACTTAGTTTGGTTTGGTTTGGCTTGGTTTAGGTGTTTGTGAAGGTTAGTCGCACCTAGCTGCGATGACTAGGTGGTGAGTTAGTATCCTAGATGAAGTGGCGCCAAAATAGCATCAACGAAAGACCATATGCAAAGGGATGGACACAATGAAACTGATCATGGGCGAAAGCCCAAATGAAAAAAATCATCTCACACATTGTTCAGAAATTATATGTATTTTAACACGATATATACACATATATATATAAAGTTATATTATATACACATAATCATGATGTCAGAATGCAAGTGGATGATATCCTTCTACGGTTCTATTTATAAATGTACGGACATTACCCAACTGGGTAAAAGATGAATCTCCTTTATGCATTACAAGGCAATTGAATTGAAATATTACCTTTCTCCACTCGTGCCAATTTCAGTCATTGAGTAAGAAAGGCAATAATGGAAGTGGGCGTGAGTGACTTGAAAGACTCTGCCCACTTACCACTGTAATATTTGCACTCAGTGATAAATAAATCATAACTCATCATATGCCTTTCATCCTTGTTACACTTCTCTCTGTTTTTGCATACTTTTCTGTAAGAGCTCCATAGTGAGATGCATAAGTTTGCAAGCGAATAGATTTATACATACATACATACATACATACATATATAAGAAAAGTGTATAAGGGCATTAAGAGAATGCCACCCAAGAGGGAAAGACCCTATACAAGAATGGTAGCAAGACAAAGCATATTGTTTTTTTTTATGGTAAGAAAAACCACTATGCTCAAGTATTCTACTACCAATGCAAAACCCCTCGTGCAATTGGATAATCGAAATGAAAGTCAAATGAAATACAAATGGATAATCAATATGAAAGTCAATAGAGCTTGTGATACCTCAAATAAAGAAAAATATAAGGTGTCAGTGAAAGGAAGTCCAAAGTTAAAGAAACTGTAAAATATGGATATTTTATACAGACATATATTGAACCACTTATGCCTTGTGACCTTGAAAATGTAAAACAAAAAGTGAAATTCCTGAAGTTACTATGTTTCATGATATACAAGATCTCCAGACATTTCCTCAACAGAAAGAAGAAAAGGTCAATGGTAAGAATCCTTACTTTCCAGTGAACTGGAAGCATGTGTACTGCTGATCAACAGTATGCAATTTCAAATCAGGTTGTGCAGCCATAATCTAATTAGAAAAGGGAAGAACACATAAGCATTTAACAGAAAAACTCCAATGAGCATGCTATGAAACACTTGGCATACCTTTCCCATCAGTGGGATAAGCAGCTCATCTTCAAGATACGCCAAGGTTGTACCACTATCAATTATCATTGGTTTCCCAAAATTAGTATCAAACACAGCTGTGGGAAGTTGTAGAGCATCACGGCCCACTGCAATTGTCTTCAATGTAACAGTGTAATGTGCCCTAAAAATAGTAAAGGAACTGTAGTTTAGACAAGATTCCTAAGACGAGATCAAATATAATTAAGGAACCTAAAACAATAAACAGATATGAAGACTAAAAGAATACCATGCAGTACCAAGTCCATTAATAATATATTAGAATTTACCCGATATAAAAAGGAAAGCTGCAACCACAAAATATTACGTGAGAGAAAATGACAGTTCGATGAAGATACTTAGCAAAGACGACTAATAGATAGGAGATTAAAGGAAAAATTAGGAACATAAAAAACAAAGTCTAGGATAACAACAACAAAAAGAGACAGAGCACCCTTATGACGAATATACGAGGTGGAGCCATCAGCAAGGCAAACAATGCAATTAATAAAAATGAATAGAGAATAAATTAAAGACAACTCACCAGTCCTATAATCATTGGCTCTGAAATCCAAAACCCAAGTAGGTTTCTCAAACCAAACATGTAAACCAATAGGAATACTTGAGGCCGGAGTAGCGATGGGAATCGGAGATATGTCCTATGCCTGAGCAGTAAGTGAGCCAAGCAAGCTAACAAATCTGAGATTGGAGACGACTAAAGTCAAAAAGGGCGGGAGACTCAAAACTTATAGCTTTCTCGGCAATGCCAACAGTGCAAGAGGACTTAGAGCCAGAGACACTGTTCTAAACAAAGCGTTGCTTTAATTGAGGGTGAAGTTTGAAACAACAGGACTTAGTGTGTTCCACTTCACCGCAATGATAACAAACAACCTTTCTAGTTGAGGTACGAGATCCCAAACTAGTAGCGAAGGATATCTAAGCAGTTATAGATGGAGGTTCAGAGACGGGGGGAAGAATGGGTTACAATAACTGACGTCAATGCTCCTCGCCATGAATAATAGCAAAGGCCTCATACAAGAAAGGCGTGGGTGAGGTGATCGAAATCTAATTCTAAAGACTCAAATTCAAGTTAAACCCATCAGAACTGATAGTATGTTGACGAGGGAGCCGTTTCACCATTATAGAAGCTGCCTCAGCCGAAAAATCACCCAATGGCTCATATTAGGCCGACCCTTCCTAGCGAGACTGTAAGTACCTAAAAAACTCAGCCACAGAGAATCCTAAAGCCTCCTGAGAGGCATGAGAGATATTCTTATATAACTCAAAAATGCAGGCATCATTACAGGTATATATGCATACATCTCTGTTAATGCAATCCATAAACGAGGAATAGTGTCATAATACATGAACATGTAGACATGTTCCTCCATAGAATTGAAGAACCAACTCAGCATGCTGCAATTCTTAATGTCCCACTGAGCAAGCTTAGGGTTATTCTCCAAAAGCCAACTAGACTTGCCTTTTTTCCCGAGAATGAGGCAAAAACATGGACTCCAAGCAGCAAATTTTTTTCCATTCAACCATACACTAGTAATACGTTGAGCAAGCACATGAGAGAGAGAAATCTAATTGAGACGATTTAAGCACACTTTTGTCACTTGATTTAGTCATATTGTGCAGTAAGGATGCTACCAAAATAAATAGATGGCCAAAGAAACTGCAGAACCACTAACATTGGTATTGAAAAGAAAACCGATAGCACTAAACAGATATAAAGAGAAAATAGAGATTTACGACATTAATAAATTAGAGAGATCAATGGCAAGGATCAACGGCAAGAATCCAATCCGTTGGGAAGACGCGAACATCAAAAGTAGATGGCTGAGATCAACAGCTGAGATCGACACCAAGGAACAACCGGTGGTCAAATTGGATCAAAGGCTCAAGTCGCAAACAGTAGAAATCGTGATCTAGATCGACGTCACAAAGGAGGTTATACGAACAACAGAAGAGATCGATGGTGATGGGGCACAGAGGGCGACTGCCACTGGGCACGAAGGACGAAAACTTTGATGGTTGGTTGTTCGTAGATGATGATTGAACCAGATGGTGATGATCAAACCAGATGGTTGATAACAACGACGATGGTCGATGGTGACGATGTTGACAGCGACAATGATGGTCGACAACAACGATGATGGCATTGGTCAAACTAGATGGGCCGATCAACGATAACCCTTCTGATTCTTTTTTTTTTCTCTTGATGGATGATTGCCTCTAATACCAAAAAGCATTCTGTAAATTTAGTTTACCTTCAATGAAGAATAGCCATCTATTTATATTAACAAACTATGTTTACAAAAGAAATCAAATAAAGGCAAGAAATAAGCCAAAGATAAACCATAAATCAAAGGGATCATAACTTCCTAATATGTATTAATACTAATAGTTTACTCCTTTTTTATTACCTTTTTTAGTTGTAATTTTATTCTTATTTGTCTTTCAAAAACTAAACCTGCAATGAAAGAAGATGCAAATTTAGAAAGTATAACAAGATTTCTCCACCACCTTGGCAAGAACTTCCTCAATTGCTCTTTTACAATCACTTCCTACTATTCTCCATCCCTCTCGTTTTTCTTCTTCCTTTTCACTTTGTTCCTTGTTGATGAAATATTTGGCTTCTAGTAGAGGTGTAAAAATGGCCCAAGGCCCAACGGGGGCGTCAAACCCGCCCGAAGCCCGCCACTGTTGAAGCTCGGACCGACCCGTCGCCGGGCCCGGGCCGCCACTGTTCATGGGCCGAGCCTGGGCCGCCCCTCTTAGCCCACTGGGCCGGGCGAAAGCCCGCCCGCTCGTAGGCCCGCCACAAGCCCGGGTCCGGGCTAGCCGTTGGGCCCGGCCTTGTCCCCCTCAAACGGCTAGTTCTTTGGGATGAACAGCCCAAATTAAATGTTTTTCAAAATCAACAGCTGAAATTATTTGACAGTTGGGCCCGGCCCGGCCCAGGCCCAGCTACAGTTAGTTTTTTTTTTTTAATACAATTTTTTCCCTATAAATAGGGAGCCTCCCTTTCATTTTTTTCATCCAAACAACTCTCTTCTCTCCACTCCCTTCTCTCTAATTTTTCTCTCTAATTACTCGGTGATATTCGGGTTCGGTAATATTCGGGTTCGGTGCAATTGTTGGCGAATCAAGGAGTAAAGATCAAGAATCGAGATCAAGATCAAAACACAAATCGATCAAGATCAAGATCAAGATTAAAGATCAGAGTTCCTTAATTCGGTTTGCTTTATTTTTTGCAATTTAATTTATTTGTTGCAATTTAATTTTTTCTAATTTTATTCAATTTTTTAAAATTCTAGTCTCTATTATCTAAAAAATTAATTTATTTGTTGCAATTTAAATTCTAGCCTCCAAAAAAATTAATTTATTTGTTGCAATATTTAATTAAATTTTCAACACATTTTTTTAAAATTCTAATTAATTTTTAAAAAAAATTAAATTCTATTTTATTTTTAATTTTTTAAAATTCTAGTCTCTATTATCTAAAAAATTAATTTATTTGTTGAAATTTAAATTCTAGTCTCTAATTTATTAATTTATTTGTTGCAATATAAATTCTAGTCTCTAATTTATTCTCTAATTTATTAATTTATCAGTTGAAAGTTAAATTCTAGTCTCTAATTTATTAATTAGAGAATAAATTAGAGACTAGAATTATTAATTTATTTATTAATTTATTTGTTGCAATTTGAATTCTAGTCTCTAATTTATTCTCTAATTTATTAATTTATTTGTTACAATTTATTAAATTCTAGTCCCTAATTTATTAATTTATTTGTTACAATTTAAATTGTAGTCTCTAAAAAAATTAATTTATTTGTTGATTTAAAATTTAATAATTTTTTGAGAAAAATCGATGGATCCAAATATTTTTTCCATTAATGAAGAAGAAGATATTTTTATATTTTCACCTACTGGTTCTAATCCCACTCCCCCTGCTCCTATTTCACCCACTGCTTCATTTGCATCTGCATTTACATCTGTAGATTCATCTAGTAAAAAAACTTCAAATGTGAGAATTTTTTGAAAAACTTTTTGAAAAAAATAATGATGGTACCGTTACTGTTAAAGTAAAATGTAAAGTTTGTAATAAACTATTTTCGGGTCACACATCGAGTGGCACTAGCCACTTACGTAGACATGCTGATATTCACCGTAAAATTCTATCTCTTAATGTCACTTCACAAATGCAAATAGGTAGGGATACAACTGGTAATATTATAAATTTTTCGTGGGAACAAACCCGCGCACAAAATTCTGTTGTTGATTATATAATAAAACAAGAACAACTATTTTCAATGAGTGAACAACCGGCATTTGAAGAAATAATACAAATTGGATTTGTTCTGCAATTTCAACGTTTTTCTAGAAATACTACAAGAAATAGAGTTTTAAGTAAATTTGATGAAATTAAAATCGAGTTAATGAATTTATTTACAAATT